>JAJOOO010016484.1:0-34838 GCA_029582685.1 Solanum piurae
AGTTTGTGTCAGAGGCTGGGCAAAGGAGGTCTCGATCCACGGACACAGACCACGGTCCGTGGTCTGATCTACGGACCGTAGGTCTGTCCGTGAGTCGGGACTTAGCCGATTTTCTGACTGAGTTCTGGGGAAGTTTTCTGTCACGAAGCACGGACCTGCAGGACGGACTGTGAGTCCATCTACGGTCCGTGGATGGTGTCCGTGAGTGCCACCTGTAACACCAGAAAATCTAAAATCTCTATTTTTGGTCTGTTTCTGATACGGGGTGTTACATATTTATAAATGTCTTTATCATATGATTAGTTAATAATAGAGTATTACTTTAATTTATCATTTAGCTCAAGTAAATTCACATGGTTGGATATAAAGAATAAATGTTTTATTTTTCTCTTCAAAATAGTGCATTTGGTCTTGAACACTGGATTTAATTTATTTCACCAGTTTAAAAAATTGCATTCGTAACTCTTTTCTCCTTAGATTTTGAAGTTGAATTTGCAAATTTTGAGCTTCTGAGGTTATGATTTTTGGAATTTAAAGTTGTGTGAATTTGGACATGCATTTTACTTGGAAAAAAATTCAAGTTTTGTAAGGGGAAGTCGCAAAAATCCGGTTGAAATTAAAATATTTTAAAATCTGATCAAAGAAAGATATTTAAGAATAAATTTTTAAAATATATGATCAAACACGACTAAGAGTAAATTGACAATGTTCACTTTGAAACACTTGTCACAAAGTTATTAAATTTTATTTTTCTTTCTTTATGTTCCCCTTTCCTTCTAATATTATTTTCATTCTAGCTTTCTTATTTCCTAAAACTAACATGGATTAGGAATTTAGGATTATGGTAGTTCTTAAGATCACGATTGCTAGCCAATAGGCTATTGCAAAACATTTTTTAAAAAAAAGAATTATTAAGGAGTTTTTTCTTACCTAAAAACAACTTAAAATGTAACCATCAAAAGTCGAAATCATCTCCTAATGATAGTCAAACAAACTTAATCATTTCACAATAAATAGAAATGTCAAAAATGGATTATATATGTTCATTGTAATTTGACATACTCAAAACATGTTAATTACCCACTCATTATCAAATAATTGAGGCAAATCTAGGTCTCCGATCAGCTAGAACACGGGTGTGACGACTATTTGAGACAGATATTTACTAATATTATTTTGTGGTTTTAAGATTATCTGATTGTGTGAATATTTTTACATCATTGTATCAAAATAAATTTTAATTGATTAATTTGTTAGTAATAGTTTTTATGTATATCTCAACATAAGTTGCTTCTCACTTTGTAGAAATTAAGGGACAAAACTTGAATTAGGAGATTAGTTACAACTAATTGTATGGAAAGTTTCCCTTCATATTGATTAAAGGTTTGGAGTTTATGTGGGGCAAAATTCTTAACGAACCATAACCAATTGCTGACTTTCTTTAGACCAAGTATCTTTCTTTGGTTATCTTCCTTTTCTACCATATTATTAATATTAAATTATCCATCCACAAATAAGCCAACTACTTCATTATTCGAATCCTAGGATTTAATTTATTGTGGTCCAAAGCCAAAGTAGTACTCTTAAATTAGTTTTTTTTTTAGTTTCCGATCAGTATTTGATATTCATAATTTTGTATATTAATTAGGATCTCAATTTATCAGCATTAAGATCCATTTAAAAGGAAAAACGTTCCAATTCCTAACAAGACTTTTTTATACTCAGAATTCAAATTTGACCTCCCTCTTTTATTCGAGTCCATTTGGTGTGTAGAAAGATTTCTTATTTGTCTTTTCTATATCTATATATGTTATAAATATAAATTGGACAAACCGTAAAGGCAAAGCCAATATAAAGCTAAGATGAATCCGATAGCTTCCCACTAATAAAATGAAGAAGTAAAGAACAAGAAACCAATTATTGCCTTTTTCTACTTTTTTTTCTTTTGCTACTATAAAACATAGTGAAGTAGGGTATCTACTACCGCGATACATTAATACTTCTTTCCTATTGCGAAAGTTTTTGACTGAATACAAAATTTAACGATGAAAGAGAAGTTTTTGAAATTTATAATTTAAAATAAAATATAAATATTTATATAATCATAAATAATTCTATTAAGAATAAAATAAAAAATATTGAACGAGTTAATAACTCACTTATTTAATAATTTTAATCTGCTCAAATTTAATTCAATCGAATTATTTAACATATGATGTTGTGCATGATTAGTTTCTTTTTACGTGATGAGTAACGGAGTTTGCATGCCTTGTGTTATGTCCTACACAAAGATGTCAGCCTTCACACGCTATGTGTGAGTGGATCAACGCTTGTCTTTCAATCATCATGACTCATGAGAAAACAAATGAGTTAAAAAGTTGATATTGGAAAATTCTCAAAAAGGAGATTTAATTGGAAATTTATTTAATGATTTGTTTGAATATGTGATATGAAATCATGATTTAAAATTATAATATAAAATAATATTGATATAAAATTAAAAGTTTATTTGAACGTGTAACTTAAATTTCATAAATATAAAAAGACCCCATAAATTATGAAAATTGTCAAAAGTTTTTCAATTCTTATACAGTTTTAATAAAATGAGCAAAAAAATCTATAACAAAATATAATACACTATCACAAGATCATTCTAAAAAATGCAACATTTATTGATGTAGCTTTAGTTCAATAAAAATATAATTGATCACGAACAATTTTTTCCGTCGAACATGCATTTTTCGATTAAATGACTCAAAAAATAAACTAACATTATTACTTTAAGCAATTTGTTGATAAATATCATTAGGATGTCAAATGGAATGAACATTTGAATTTAAATTTTAGATGGAGAAAATAGTTATCCGGTATTGTTTTAACGACAAAGATATTAGAGGACCTTTATTTAGGCTTTTGTTTGAGATCTCAACTTTAAACGATTCTCTAATTACAACTAAGCTTCTAAGATTGATGTAAATAAAAATTAGGTTGAAGAATGAACTAGAATAAGAAAAATGTACTTCAAAAATATTTCTAAACATGAAATTATTTCCATAAATAAGTCACAATAATCAGGTTGATAATATAAATATTTCTGCCAATTTATGAATTTCTTTTACAAACATTAATCTTTGGGTAAAGTTTTAAAATTACGATTTAGAATTTCAAAACATATTTTTTTGGAGAATTTGAAATTTGAAATCATAATAATAAATAGTATATCTAAACACTAATTTGAAATCATGACTTCGTATCACATATCCAAATACAAGCTAAGGATCCGTTTAACCACTAGAATTATTCCCTTTTTCCGATTTTTTCTACTATGGTTGAAAATAAGCTTTTGGCTTTGGAAAACGACCAAAACCCTTTTTTTTTTTTTTTTTTTTTTACTTTTACTATATATTTTTTTTAAAAAAATTGCCGTATTATTTTATATATAAATGACATTTAAATTATATCTCATGTTCTTTTTTTTCCTTAGAAAAAGTACATTTAAACAACCAAATTTTATTTACAAAAATTAAAACCAAACACAAATATTTCAACCTCAACAATTTCAAATAAAGTGAAAAAATTATTTGTCACAGTATGTAGTAGCCCATAAATGGAATCTAATTTACACCATTATATAATTGCCTATTTTGAGATATTACTAGTTTAGAGCAGATTTGATTGTATGTTTCAGATAAATTATTCAGTTGGGTGATTTTTCTAATTTTTAGAAATAAAGGAATATACAAGTTATTTAACACATGTTCATCCTATATTAATGCAAACTGTTTCTATGCCTTGACATGAAAACTTGTATGAAAATTCTAAGTTCGAGAAATCATCATATTTGTAACTAGATCTATTAATAATCATATATACGCTTAATTGAAAATGTATATAAAATCTTTAAGTGAGAGTTTTTTTATAACTGACATACATCATGTGAGCTCATGCAACACCAACTTACAATTCCACTTGGGGAGGACTATCCAATACCTTATCAAGGTATGTATATAGAACCTACATGTCTAATATGGATCCACTAATTTGAGCCTCTCAAGGCCAAATGATCAACCGACATTGCGGTAAAACATAATCCTATAGTGATACATAGTTCTGAAACATGAGCTATTAAGAACCCTCATTCACTCGGTGCTAAATAATCCTCCCAAAATAATCTATATATGCTTATAATATATTATGAAAATTATAACTGAAATCATATTGTGAATTTTTGCTGAAATTTGTAAATTGTACTGTTGGTAAGACTAAGCTCACAACTATCTGAAACATATTGAGATCTGATCATTGATGACAAATTGGAAAGTCATGTTGCATAAACATTAATGACATATTTAGATGTCATACTGCTTAAGCATAGATGACATATCCGATTGTCATACTAATTATGAATCATATACGTAATATACTAGTTATAAAAATTAATATGTGTGACGACTAGCTCTGAACATATTGAAGCTAGTCTTTTCTATATAATTATATTTGGTCTGAGATTAAAAGGTCAACTTTCTAAAAATTTGTCTATGTTTTTCTTTTTGAAATTATGCACTTGAGGCAAAATATAATTTCTTAAACTCTTTCATGAAATAATGCACTAGAAATCAAAGATAAAAATATTTTTCTTGAAATACTTCTTGAAAATCATAAAATTTACTTTTCTCATGAAAATAACACGTATGAAATATCATGACAAGACTTTCAAATAACTTTGGCTAGAAAGGATCCACGTGGTATAATATACATAAACCATGAATCAAAGATCATTAATTATATGAAGTACCATAATTTTGATGATAAAATTAAAAATCAACGATAGGAGATAGATGAATTCAAATTCATAGATTTTGGGATAAAAACCCTAGTTTTAACTTATTAACTGAAACTATAGATGTAGGGTGTGAGAAAGAACTAATAATTTCTCACTATGATAGCCTTATATACCTTAATTGATCCACAAATCTTTAAGAATAACTCTAACTTGATGAAGAACGATTAGCAAGATTATTTTTTTTGAGATTCTTGAATTAGTTTCTTGCAAATCCTATGGTCAAGTGTTAAAATTTCTATCAATGATTCATGAATAGATGAAGAAATTTGAGTTGAGCAGATTGAAGTCCACGGAGAATGACTTACTCTGATGAACGAGGATGAGAGGAGGAGAGAAAACCATTATTAGGACTTGAAAGAATGACCAAAGTCCAAAAGTGAGAAAAATTATACTAAAACCGACTTAAATGATTTCCATCGCCCAACTACGTTTGACCAGTGAAATGTCTATCCAAAATTGTTCAACGTCAGTGAACACATGTTCAAAACAAAAAACCTCTTAATGTTTTCTCAACCGACGCTTCGTCAGTTCAGAATTGTTCAATGCCTGTGAAATGCATGTCTAAGACATAATGTCTGACAAAACTAAAATGATCAAGACTTTTGACTTGGAATTCGATTTGACGATAGGTTGGCGACGCTAGAAAGACGACTCAAAATCTTTAATTTGATTGGTAGTGAGACACATAACTCTTCATATTCTATGAGATGCTTATTTGAAGTTGACCCAAGTAAATCTTACACCAAAACTCAATCAGTAAGGAACCTTTCAACTCAACTTTGTGCTAAACAAATCTTATGAACATAATTCATCTCCAAAACACTTTTCACATTTAGGAATTGATGATCTTAACACCTATATGCACGAATAGAAATCACTCGGTACAGTCTTAAACACATACACAAAAAAGTTCATACGTTAGTTTAATTTTTTTTGGGGTATTACAATTTTGGATTTTCCATCAAATGTTCATATCCACATTGAGGTCCGATTAAATCTAGATTTACGTCAAAAAATTCCACATTAAAAAATAAAACGCTCCTTAATATAGGTGATCATATATTTAAAGGCAATTGGAAACTTACCACTTCATCAGCAATTGAACCCATAATTGATACTCTTATGTTGCAGTACTCTCTCATTAATGTCACAAAAAATTAATTTATGTACTATATTATAATTTACTCATAACTAGCATGTGTTGTATAAAGAGAGTACAAAGAAAAAAAACATAGCAGTCGTTGTACAGTGTGCTTTACAGGTGGTACATTATTCCCTATCCATCTTTATAGAAGTGAGGAGAGAGAGAGAGAAAAAAAAAGTGAAAAAAAACTCAATTTGCAACTCTGTCTTCATCTTCTCTCTCTCATGCCATTTTCACACACAAAGGAGAAAAAAAGAAGAAGAGAGAACAACTTTGATGAACTGCATAAGGCATTCAATAAAGCAAACAAACAAATGTCGGTTCTTTAATCTCTTTATTATTCTTCCTTTCTTCACCTCCTTATCTTCCATTTTCATTCTGTTTTCATTTTCTCAATCTCAAAAAATGGTGAGCTAACCTAACAATTTTTCAATCTCAAATTCCGTCTTTAATTTCGTTGCAATTGTTTGATTTCTGAAGGAAATCTGCGTTCTTCGTTCTGCATTCTGCATTCTCCCGGTTTTTATGGCAAAATCAACGAATTTATGATAGGTTATGGTGAAGTTTGGTTTTTATAAGCAAATGTGGCGTTAATTGCTTCCTGATTGTTGTTGCGATCCGTTTGATTGCTGAAAAAATGCTTGAGATTATTCGAACAAAAAAATTAAAGGAATATCGATTTAGTTGAAATTTGGTTTTGCTGCTACTTTTTTTTTTCTTCAAGTATAATGTGCTAATATATGGTGGTAATTTCTGTTGAATTGTGTTGAGATCTGTTGGGGAACTCTTTTGTTCTGAACAAAAAGGAAAACAAAGGGAATTTCTGCATTCTGCCGGTTTTTATGGAAAAATCAACGAATTGATGATAGATTATGGTGAAGTTTGGTTTTTAGAAGCAAATGTGGCGTTAATTGCCTCCTAATTGTTGTTGCGATCCGTTTCATTAAAACAAAAATTGAAAGGAAAACGAATAAACCTGAAAGTATAAAATTTCTTGTGCATTTTTTCAGGAATTACTGTTTGATTTAGTTGAGATTTCTTGCTACAGAGTGGTTAGATTTTACCTCTGAGTTTCTCAAGTAAAATGTGCGAAATCTGGTGTTTAATTTCGTCCACATTGTTGCAATCTGTTAATGCTGGAGAATAAGAGGAAAAAGCATAATTTTTTCTTTTGATACGGTGTGTGTTTTGAAATATCAAGTTATTATTGCTTGATTTGTTTGAAGTTGATATGGAGCAGCTTAGTTTTATATCTGATTTTCTTAAGTATAATGTGCCTATATGTTGTTAATTTTAACTCGATTGTTGTTGCGAATTTTGCTTACTGAGGGAGTGCTGGAAAATGTAGTACTGTTTTTGAAGAGATGTAAGGGAAGTTACTTGAATTTTCTGTTAAAAAGAATTAGTTGCAATTTCTTGGTAATGAAGTGTTTTTTTATTTGCTTTTCCCTTATGTTAATCTTTGTACATCAGCAAGGATATAATATATGTATTTTTGTCTTCTGATTTTTCTTTTTGGTTTGGTTTATAGATGATAAAGAAACTGATTGTTTTGTTTTAATAGGATTGCCAAATCTGAAGAGGATCCACATTTATTATCTTGGAATCAGAGTTTCATATGTTGATTGTTCATCTCTGTGCTCTCCAGAAGAATTAGTGGTAAATATGATTTTTGTTGTCTTGTAGTTGTCATAGCTACTTAAGCTTTAAGAGTTGACACAGCGAATTTGCAGTCTGCTGCAGAATAGTAATTCACCATGAACTGGAATCAGCAAACGGAGATTTATTACACAAATGGTGCTATGCCTTATAATTCAATTGGAAGTTTTATGGATTTCTTTGGAGGTGTTACATATGACCATGTTAATTATATATTTGCCGATCCTCCCTATGCTCAGGTATTCAGTAGTTTCGCAGAAGTTGATCATATTTCTTTTATATTCATGTTGCGCCTTCCACTACTTCCATTTTGATCCCATATTTCCATCTTCTGCCCTGTTATGCAGGATTGTGCAAAATAACTTGTACTAATGAGGGAACAATTGGAACAATGATTAGTTTTACACTTGTAGAATTAACTTTGCAACCCTGTACATTTTGAAGTCGTGATAGGATAAGCAGATATTACTAACAGTGCTCATGAATATGAAAAAAAAGTCCATGAGAAAGTGGAAGTTTGTTTATCAAGTATGTGTTGTTCTATACGTACATACATTTACTCTAGTAGCATGCATAGAGAAAACTTAGAACCATGCCTTAGTACACATATATAACATGTATCAACTGCATTATTAGCAACTATGCTGCATTTAAAGGACACTAGCTTTCAAATTGCTCTAGCAAACTAAGAAACTCTGCTACAATCTGCTAAGTGCTAAGCATATGAAGACCTTAGAGATACCTTTGGATATCACTTAACTGCAACATGTACATTTTCTTGATACATCTTTGGTTTCGTCTATATCAAACTGTCAGTAACATGGAAAGTAGAGCATGTTTTTAAATAACACTGCCATATGACTTCTCTGATTCTTGCAGGAGAGTTTATATCCATCCATCAGCACCAATCCATACAAATTTGGTTATTCTGAAGCAGGTAGTTTCTCGTATTACGATTATGATCATGAATATGTGGTGAATGATCATGTATCTGGAATCGAGGAACATGATAGACATTTAGAGAACCCTTCAACTGCCACTGTAAATGTAGCTGCAAATGTGCATAGAGAGGAAATTTCAGGCTCCAATTCACTCACTAATTCTGTGGAATGTAAGTTTCCTTTTCAGTATCTTCCACCGTGGTTGATATGTACAAATTTTAAAAAAGAAAACCGACAAAGCTAGAATGTTGAAAGCCTGTGCATATGGAAACTTCTTCAACAGTTCCTTTCTTTATTCTTTTTTCCTTGTGTATATATTATATATAATAAAATATTGCAAGGAAAATGCATCAGGAATAATTTATTGATCATCTACCATGAGTTGCCTGCATTAGTTAGCACCCTTTCAGTTCATTCCTACTGTAAAGATGTCTCCCTGTGCTCACATTTTATTTACTATTATCTGTCAATTATTTAGCAAACACAATTTTAGATAATCCACTGCCATTTGTATACTAGCCTCAATCGCTTAACGCCGTAATTCTAGATTGTAACACCCTCTCTCCATCGCTCCAAAGTTCTGAGCATTGAGGACGGGGATCTACTGTTCTTTTGCATCTCAAGGTTATAGGTGAAATCAAAACACTCACCTTCCAATGGTTATCTTGCTGTCTTGAAAGCCATTGAGCTATAAACCTCATGTTTGAACGAGTGTTCCGCAGTGCCCATTCAAAGTGCATTAGTCAACCAACAAAATTTGACTTGGATGGGTTTGGAAAAGGCCATCCAACAAAATAAACAAGTCCTTGTCTGATAACTGCTTGAATGATTCATGCTCATCATATGAAATTGGTCCTGTGGTCTGCAGCAGTTGACTCAAATTATTCTCTGAAGGCACTGAGACTTTTTTCTGCTGTTTCTGTAAAAAGGACCTCTGCTACAGCATTTCTGAAGAGTATCTCTTTTGGTAACAATTCGGTATGGATGCTGAAATAGCTGGTCACAATGCCAAGATTCTAGATTGGACAGATCTTTTATTAAATTGAAGAGATGCCTGTAAATACAGGTTATAAATGTGTGGAGAGTGATAAAATGCATAAAAGCACTAGTACAGCATACATTTCTAAGTCAAAGTGGTGCTAAGGTTGCTTTATTACACTTTCTAATTTCACTTCCCCTCTTCTTTTTGTAGTCTACAAACACTACTGGTTGTTGCTTCAATGCCGAATATTATTCCGAAAAACTCAATGGCTTTTTCTTCTTTAATATGTTTCTTTCTGTTTTCCATATACCAATTTCTGAAAGTTAATAGTGGCAGTTTTCTTTTGTAAGGCAGCCGTCTAGAACCATGTATCCAGCACATTCTTCTATTATGCATTCTGTGCTGCAACAACATTGATTATGCATCTGAAATTAGTGATGGGATAGAGTTAAGAAGGATATATGTCGATCTGAATGCAGCAAAAAGTGTATGGAATATGTTTGTGTTGGACCTTATGCCTTTGAGTATTTGCAGTCACATTTGTCTCCATTTTCTGCTACTATTGCTGTGCCTATTCATAAAAACCTTCCCAATTTTATGATACACTAAATTATGGATAAGCATGACCCTTTGCTCTTTTTCAGGTCCCAGGGGTCATATTAATACTCGTGACAGTGAGGTATGAAGTTTTATACCATGTTATGTTTCTTTTCTCTTTCATGTCAGGGTCTTTAGTCTGGCTGATTGATAACCACCATAACCTCTACTTTTCTTATTCAAAGTATCTGCGTACTACGACAAGAATAAAACTGTTTTTGTGTTTGTAACTATAGTAATGATTTAAAGCAGACAAACAATACAACAGCTAAATAGTTTAAAAACTACTCTTTTGATGAATAAAAAAAAATTGTTATACTATATTTACCATTCCCAAAAGACAAAGGTAAAAATGTAATAGTAACTAGAGGAGTCTTACATTTTCTGTTCCTGCTAATGTTTTCAGAAGTGCTACTGGCTGCTGAGTAAGAGTGGGTCATACTTGTTTCTTTTACAGAGGGTGAAGAAGCTTTTATTGTCCTCTTAGGATTAGATCTACTGACTACTTATTTCATTCATCTATGTTGTAATTTAATGCAGGTTGTTTGGCAAGATAGTATCGACCCTGACAACATGACCTATGAGGTTTGATTTGTAAAATTTCTGTCATTTCCACTTATTAGACTTGTATTATCATTACCTTGTGCATCCTCAGATGGTATCATTATCTCGTAATCCACTTTGAGACACCAAGAATCTCATATCCGAATTCTTTTAGTGGTTATTAAGGCAGAGAATTACTTTTCAAAGCTATGCATCATACTGCATGAATAGATTTTGATTGTCTAAGGTCAATGATGTGATGTTGTCTGTTCTAGTGGTGAAAGCATTTACATGGGCTACAATAACCTTGCAGATTCTAGATTTGATTGGGACTATTTTCCTCTTTCAAATTCTGTCTTATGATTAGATGATCAAAGCAGACATAGATGGATGGAAAATTTGATTCTATTAGCTTTATACTTCTTTGAAGGTCCTTAAAATAATGAATTACTCCATGCAGCTGATGACCAGCAAAGTAGGTTTTGAAGGTTGCCCTTAAGACATAAATTGAGTGGATAAGCTTAGACCAACTAATATTGTGCAACTTAAAGGGATAGACATTGACTGATTTTCTTGGATTTGATATGCTATGCTAGTTTGGACTTGTAGTTATTGTGCTCCTTGTTTGAGGGTGTCCTCTAATCATAAGAACAAATAAGCTTTGACCTGTCATATTATGTAAGTTATAAGAACAAATATCCATTGGTTTTCGAAGATTTGATATGTTAGTTTGGAGCTCTGTAGGTTATTTTTTTGATGTTTAAGACGTGTCATTGTTTTCTATTTACCTAAGAGGGCAGGGTTTCATGTTAGAACCTTTGCTGATAATGCTTACGATCTGAAAAAGAGAGAAACAAAAGGAAATCAGTACCCAAGGTAAGAATTTATCTAGCAAAATATGTTGTACTCTAGCAATGAATTATGGCCACCTATGGAGTCTCAGACTGACTGTTAAAAAATGTTTGGGTCCTTTAAACACAATTGAAAACTTTAGAAGCTAACAGAATAACTACATCAACTATGCCTCAGTCCCAAACAAGTTTTGGGGACGGTTATGTGAATCCTCATGGCCATGTTCCTCATTCAGAAGTTAATAGAATTTGCATAATTATTTCTGACTGGCCAGCACCAATTACATATGTAATATTGAAAACTTTGTCCATATATGTTGAATATCCGAGCTAGTGCATGATGAAACTTCCTCCTGCATCAGTTGATCTGCAACTTCTTAAATTTTTTTATTTTTAAAAAACCTTTGCATGAAATACATGCAAAAAGAGAAAAATGAAGAAAAGGAATATGAAAAATCAGGAGATTGTTGAGTTTATTCTTCTATTCTACTATATCTCTTGAGGCTAAAGAGTATTTTGATGCTCACAACTCCTTCTGAAAGTTTTCATATCCAATCGTTCTTGTCATTGAACCATTTTTCGTATACAATACAGTCATGAGTATTATTTAAGTGAATTGATTTATTTTCTTGACAAACCATACTAGAAATAGTGTAGCTGATTAGTGGTGCAACTAACAGACATGCGTTACATACTCTTCAGTGTTCACCTTCTTATCTGCAGAAATTCATCGAAGACAACAATGATCTTTTCTTTTAATGATTGTTTCCACTATCCTTGTTTTACTGATCATAAGTAATGTTTTAGTTTGCTTTATTATGGATTATTTGGAGATTTATATTGTAGACTTGTTTTGTTTTGGTGTTTGAAGATTTATATTGGAGAATTGGTAAAACTTGCCGTTTTAATTCCCTTAGATAAATTGTGGATTGAATTGCAGGAATTACTTGAGTTGGGGGAGGCTGTTGGAACTCAAAGCAGAGGCCTTTCCCAAAATCAAATCTCCTTGCTTCCAGTCACAAAGTTTAAGTGTGGCTTTTTCTCAAGAAAGAAATCAAGAAAGGAAAGGTAGAACAAACCATTGAGAATCTCTTCCTATAAATAAGGGCAACTAATGGAAAATTTATGTTTAATTATCCTCTAGCTGTAACGTATTATAATTTTCTTCATTTGCTTCTCATTCTGTGTTGATTGTTATGTTTTTTTCAAGAATAATAGGCTGGTGGGTTGTTTTCTACATGTGACCAGATCATACAAATCATCGTTACTTTAGTTGATAAACTTCTATTAATTTGAGAAACTGGTAAAGACTTTTTTATGTTTCTCATCAACAATCTTCTTCATCTAAATAGTGCATAGGTATCTACTGTTTACCTTTTTTAAAATTCAAGTATAGGTATGTTACCACAGTATTCTATATTACCTATTTCCTTGGGTGGGTATCACGTCCTTTTATGTTTTGCCTGCACACATTTTTTCTAGACCTCCTTTGAGAGATGTCATCTGGTGCATATTGTGGAGTTTAATTTAATATATGTGTGTTTTATTTGTTTTCCTCCCCACAGGTTATTGATGAATTTTACTTTTTTTGTCATTATTATCTATTATAGTACTAATTTCCCAAAAAAAATTGTTAGTCCATCATGATTATCTTGGTGTAGTACTTTGGGCAAGGTTTTGTATCAAAGCGTTTACACTGAACACGATGGATTTACCTTCTTATTTCCAGGTGTGTGATCTGCCAGATGGAGTACAAACGAAAGGATCGGCAGGTCACGCTTCCTTGCAAACATGTCTATCATGCTTGTTGTGGAAGCAGATGGCTAAGTATCAACAAAGTAATCAACTGAACTCTCTCAAAACTATTTCCCTCAATCCATCATTGTATATATACCAGATTGTTGAGTCATTTACTAATGTGTCAGGCTTGCCCAATTTGCTACTCAGAAGTGGTGATCGATACATCAAAGCGGTGAAGCAAATAATAAGCACCGCGGGGGACTGAAATCATATTTTCTTCTTGGTCAAAGCATTTTCCCTTTCTATTTTCGTTATAGAATCTTATATTTCCTGTTCCTTGTGTTACATTAGAGAAATAGTTTAGTGGTAAATAAGAACATAAAGAAACACCACATTCAACAGTTTTTTTTAACGATGGAGCTTTGTACCACGTGTTGTGTTTTACATATTCAGCCTTGATCTCAAAACTTTGTCACAGAAAGGATCTCTAGTTTTACTTTTTACTGTCTTGATCCTATTGCATGGAGGGGAAATACAAATAGGTTCTTGTAAGATGTGTTGTGAAAATGATATCTTGTAGTTGTTACTATTCTCGCATTTCATATAAGGTGGTAATCTTTGTTGAGCTTTTTGAAGGGCTTGTGTAACTGTATTGGAGCATTGGACAAAATTATCTTGTAGATTGATTGGTCTGAAAGGAAGTAAAGAAACAAAGGATGTGTGGAGTACTAGACTCTACTAGTGAAAGTGTGATTAGAAGAGTTAAGGGGGGAGGAAACAAGGCAATATCACAAATTCATTTCTTTTGTACTTCATCTTTGCTCTCTACAGCTACATTACAGGTTATTCTGTTTGTTCGAGAAGTTAGCCAATGCTTTTATATTGCTTGTTTTTGCTGGACGAATTTACAAATGAGCATAACTCTATTTATACAACTAAGTTAGGGGTTAATATGTAAATAACAATTGTTAGTCAAGTCTCTACATATTTACAAATAAGTCATTTTCTAGGGATCTTCTATGCAATTCTATATTCTTTCATGGAAAATCTCCATATTTCTCAAGAATGTCTATAAGGACTAGTCTTTTTCCTATGTAAGCCCTCCACATGGGCAACTTTGTGCCATGTGGCGCTTATGAGGCATGATGACATGGCGGGTCGTCACACAGTTCACCAAAATTCTTATCCCTTAACCCCTTCAAGGTATGAACTACGTAGAACATATTTTGTGAGGTGCAGAATCAAAGAGGGTAAAAAACTTTTCCCTTTATTCTTCAAAATTGAATATATTTTGGTGTATTGACCTAACACAGTGGCTACTATGTATTTATAGGAGTTAGGAGCCAAAAGGGTCACTTTTCCTTATAAAAAAAACATAAAGGGACACTGTTTTTCCTAAATGAACGGCCGATGATGAGCTTATATAATTGGACAAGTTGAGGACTTGTCCGTTCTGGTTATTTAGAAAAAACAGTGTCACTTTATGCATTTTTATGAAAAAAATGACTCTTTTGTCTCCAAATTTGTATTTATAGAACAATCACAATACCATTACAATACAGACTACCAGAGAATGAGAATGTAATAAATACAAAGACACATATATGGTAATTCAATCAAATATGATATATTATAGTAAATTGCCAATTAATCTTCAATATATGTGCAGAATATTCCCCAACAAACCTCAATATTAACATAGTATGCTCTTTCAAGAAAATGTGTGAATCACACAACAGTTGTACTTATGTGACTTTGTTAGAATCAGTAATGGAGATTCACTAATTGAGGAAGAAGAGAGAAACAAATCTATATTGAACTACAGAACTAAAATGAATGAGTTATTCATCTTTGGTAGTATCTGTTCTATTTATAATACATCACATCTAAGCATTTAACTAGAATGGTAGACTTAACTTAACTATAGTTAGTTGTAACTACTTTACTAACTGTATCTGTTACTGACACATACTAACAGATTCTATAGCTAATACTACACTAACTCCTTGCTTCATAACACCCCTCCTCAAGCTGGTGGCTGAAACAAATCTTTTACTCCCAGCTTGGACATTAGGTGTAGATGTGTTGCTTTCCATAAACCTTTTGTAAGTAGATCTGCCAACTGATCTCTTGTTGATACATGATTAGTCTTGATCATTTTTTGTTGTAGTTTTTCTCTGACAAAGTGACAATCAATGTCAAAATGCTTGGTCCTCTCATGAAAAATAGGATTGGATGCAATTTGGATTGCAGCCTTACTATCACAATAGAGTTGAACTGGCTGCTTGATGTTTACCCCTAGCTCCTTATATAGACCAATAAGCCAAGTGATCTCTGCTACTGCTGATGCCATACTCCTGAATTCAGCTTCAGCAGAACTCCTTGCTACTGTCTCTTGTTTCTTAGATTTCCATGATACGAGTGCATCTCCAAACTTTACCAAGTAACCTGTTACAGACCTCCTTGTTTGTAGACAAGTACCCCAATCAGAGTCACAGTAAGCAGTAAGTAATTCTGAGCTTTGAGCAGGCATAAACAAACCTAGACCAGGAGATGTTTTAATGTATTTCACTACTCTAAGAGCTGCTTCCATGTGAGATTCTTTTGGAGCATGCATATACTGGCTCAAGACTTGTACTGCAAAAGATATGTCTACTCTGGTCATTGTTAGATATAACAGCCTTCCTACTAACCTTTGATATCTTCCAATATCCTTCAAAGGTTTATCTGTTGAAGTAACTTCTGATCCATTTACATGTTTATCATACTCAATAGATGTCAGCCTTACATTAGGATCCATTGGTGTATGAACTGGTTTTGCACCACTCAATCCCATTTCAGAGATTAGTTCCAAAGCATACTTGAGTTGATTCATCACATACCCCTCCTTGGTTCTAGCAAACTCGATGCCAAGAAAAAACTTCAGTTCTCCCAAGTCTTTCATCTTAAACTTAAGTTTCAGATCATTTCTAGTCTGTTCAATCAAGCTGCTACAACTACCAGTTACTAGAAGGTCATCTACATACACAAGAACCACCACCAATTCTTTTCCCATTGTTCTAGTAAACAATGAGTAATCATAATGGCTTTGAACAAACCCCAACTGAACTAATGCTTCAGTTAACTTCAGATTTCATTGCCTAGGTGCTTGTTTGAGCCCATAGAGAGAATTGTGCAGTTTGCAGACTTTGTTAGACCCCTTCTGTCTGCAAAAACCAGGAGGCACAACCATATAAACATCATTAGGGAGATCACCTTGCAAGAAAGCATTGTGCACATCCATTTGAAAAACCAACCAGTGTTTAGCAGCAGCTACAGCTAGGACAGATCTGATAGTAACCATCTTGGCCACAGGGGAAAAAGTCTCAGTGTAATTCAGGCCCTCCTTCTGATGAAACCCCTTAGCAACTAGTCTGGCTTTGTATCTCTCAACAGCACCTGAGGCTAAGTACTTCACCTTGAACACCCACTTACAACCAATAGGTTGCTTGCCAGGAGGTAGATCAGTGATGATCCAAGTATTATTATCCTCCAAAGCAGAAATTTCAGCTTGCATGGCCTCTACCCACTTAGGTTGGACTACAGCTTCTTCAAAAGAAGTAGGCTCAGAAATACTGGAGTAAGCAGCTAATGCTGCACCATAGGAAGCAGTGAGATGAGCATAAGAAACATGATTAGAGACAGGATACTTGCAGGAGGATTTAGGCTGAGCTGTCAAGAAATCTTGCATCCATATATGAGGCTTAGTGGATCTAGTAAACCTTCTTAATGGAACAGTCTCACAGGGTGTCAATTAAGGAGAACAAGGATCACCGAATACATTCCCATCATCAGGAAAATAGTCAGCAGGAGGATCAAATCCACTTACAGATGAACTAGAAGCAGCATTGTTCTCAGCAGGACTGGGATCAGAAACCAACAGTGGAGTCTCTTTAAGGAACTGCAGGACAGGAAATAAAGGGGGACAGGCAAAGCTTATATGCTTGAAGGGGAATATTGCCTCTTTAAACACCACATCTCTGCTGATAAAGAACTCTTTGGTAGCTAAAGCAAAAAACTTGTACCCCTTTTGGAGAGTAGAATAACCAACAAACACAGCAGGAACAGACCTAGGAGAAAACTTGTCAACTTTCCTCACCTCAGTGGCAAAAACAAGACATCCAAACACCTTTAAATGATCAAGTACATGGGGACCTTTATACAACAAATCATGAGAAGTCTGTCCTTGCAGCACAGTAGATGGGAGTCGGTTTATTAGGTAAACACTAGTGTTAACACATTCACCCCAAAAACGAAGGGGAAAACCAGCCTGAAATCTCAGTGACCTAGCCATATCTAAGATGTGTATGTGCTTCCTTTCCACAACTCCATTCTACTGAGGAGTATAGGTACATGAACTCTGATGAATAATACCTAGAGTATGCATTAAAGTAGTGACCTGTGAGTTGAAGAACTCACACCCATTGTCAGATCTAAGTACTTTGATCTGAGTTGAAAATACATTTTTCACCATCGCAAAGAACTGAGTTAAAGCAACAATGACTTCAGCCTTAGAATTTAGCAGGAATAGCCATGTATATCTTGAGAAATCATCAACCAAAGTAAGAAAATATCTCTTATTATCATGAGTAGGAACTCTATAGGGACCCCAAACATCAGCATGCAATAGTTGAAAACATGCAGTAGTAGTAGTATTGCTCAAAGGAAATGATAGTCTGGCTTGCTTAGCCAATGGACATACAGTACAAATGGTAGAAGAACTAGATGGAGAATGTTTGAAACAACTAAGTTTTCGGATAGTAGAAATAGGCACATGACCTAGTCTCTGATGCCAAAGAGACATATCTAAGCTACAAGACTGAGAAGAAGAAACTGCATTAGCTACGTGAACTGAATCTTGTGTAGACTTCAAAGAATCTCCTGAGATCAGCTGACTATCAGCATACACAACATACAAATCATTCTCCAGTCTGCTAGTTCCCCTCACAGTCCCATTTGAGAGGTCCTGAAAGACACAAAAATTAGGATAGAAGAGGACACAACAATTAAGTTCCTTTGTTAGTTTAGATACTGACAGCAAATTGTAATAGAAGGTAGGAATATGCAAAACATTGGAAATTTCACTCCCTCCAAGGACCTGAGAAGAACCAACGTGAGTAACATGAGCAAGTTCACCAGTGGGTAGATGAACTTTGTTACATGAATTATTCTGTAAAGAGACTTGTGGTGTGATCAAATTTTCATTGTGTACCATATGTTGAGAAGCTCCAGAGTCAATAATCCACTTATTATTATTAGCAGAATGCATCATACCTGATGCCATCAGATTGTCACAGTTGGTATTAGCCTTTGCCTTCTCATTCTCTTGATCCAACATGTGTAGAAGTTGTTGATACTGCTGTGGAGAGAAGTGAGGATGTTGTTGAACATGTGGGTCAAAATGAGCTAGTGGAGACTGCCTGTTAGACGTAAGAGCATGAGAGGTAGTAGGAGAGAAACTACCACTGTGAGACATTCCAAGAGCACTTTGATTTGATCCTTGACCAGTATTTGTTGAATACTGCCTCAGCTGAGTAGTACCAACATTAGCACCCATAAGATTAGCTGCAGGAATAGATCCAGGTGGTGTTCTCTTCTTACCCTTCCAGTCAGAAGGATAACCATGAAGTTTATAACAAGTTGCTCTGATGTGACCTTTCCAATTGCAGTAGTCACAATAGAGATTGCTGGTAGATCTTTGATGAGATCTAAAACCAGATCCTGAAGGAGGATTAGGTCCTGAGTATGAACTAGAGCCTGATCTAGGTACATGACTCTTATTATTGCTGAAGAATGCCATGGCATCATTTACCAAACCATGATTCTCAGCACTTACTACATTGGATTTACTAAGTATCCTCTGGCTTTCCTCAACCATAACCAGAGAGTAAGCCTTGTTCACACAAGGTGTTGGATCCTGCATCATAATCTTACTTCTACACTGATTATAAGACTTATTTAGCCCTAAGAGAAACTGCATCAACCTCTGGTACTCAAAATGAGCTGCATAAGTCTTAGAAACTTCACAGGCGCAACCAGGTCATAGCATAAGAGAGTCAAATTCCATCCACAATTCCTTGAGTTTGGAGAAATAGCTAGACACAGACAACATTCCTTGACTAAGTGTAGCAATCTCCTTGTGTAAATAGAAGATCCTAGAGCCATCTACTTTGTCAAATCTCTCTTTCAAGTCAGTCCATACTTGTTGAGCACTACTAGCATAGACTATTCCACTTAACAGCTCCCTGCTTACAGAGATCATAATCCATGACATGACTATGGCATTACATTTTTCCCAAAGGTCATGTAATGAGACATCAAACTTATCCTTTGAATACTGACCAGTAATGAAACTTAACTTCCCTTTTCCTAATAGTCCAATCTTCATAGATCTACTCCATAGAGAATAATTTTCAGACCCAGTGAGTTGAAATAAGACCAAGGAACTACCTGGAGTATCACATGCCTGCAAATGAAGAGGATGATGAGCATCGACTCCTTAATGAACTCCCGTAGTTCCTGAAAGAGGTCATGTAACTGGATTAATAGCAGCTGCATCCACCATTGCAAAAAACTCGAATGAACTCTGATCTTCACTGCTTCTGGGACAATGCACGCTACTCCTTCACGAGCCTATTGCTGCACTGAAAACAGAGAGATGCTCAGAGTGATACCTCGTGCTCTAATACCATGTTAGAATCAGTAACGGAGATTCACTAATTGAGGAAGAAGAAAGAAACAAATCTATATTGAACTACAGAACTAAAATGAATGAGTTATTCATCTTTGGTAGTATATGTTCTATTTATAATACATCACATCTAAGCATTTAACTAGAATGGTAGACTTAACTTAACTATAGTTAGTTGTAACTACTTTACTAACTGTATCTGTTACTGACACATACTAACAGATTCTATAGCTAATACTACACTAACTCCTTGCTTCATAATAGACTTCAATCGCATTAGAGTCCAGACCACGATATTCTGCTTGAGTGGGCTTCTTTTTAGCTGACCAAGTTTGTGAGTTATTTAGTTTTGTGGGTCAGGTCGGATTAAAAGAGAGGAATCTATTATTTTGACAATTCTATTTCAAAATAGGGGCTTATTTACATACTTTGGTAACCGTAGAAGCATATTTGTTCTACAAGTATAACTAGAGACCAAACTAAACTAATAGAGGATAATTTAAACCATCGTTTTCAATATTAATGATAAAACAATCAAACGACAAATACATCAAACAATCTGGTGAGGATTACATAAAACACATTGCACAAAGTTAGTGCATCATGTCAAAAGATTTTCTGGACAACTACTCTGCCGGAAGAGAGAGAAAGAGAAAAGGAGTTAAAAGGGAGAGCAAGGGTGAGATTTTAGAGTTTCACTATTTTGAACCTAAAATTATTTAGATGCATATATCCCAAAGATGGACAATTTGGATTCAAGTTTTTACAGGGACTGCCCCTATTTTGGGGTGGCCTTTAATTTAGCTGTTTGACACTTAAAGTAACATAAAAGACCAAAAATACCCTTCTCAATGAAAAAAATCGCAAGGTATAAGTTTAGTGGCATAAGATATGTCCCGAATCACAAGTTACACATGAAAACAAAAGAATTTATGTCCCAATATATAAGTTCAGTGGTACAAGTTATGCCTTAAAGATAAAAGTGATTATGCCTCGAGGCACAAATTATGCCATATGACATAAAGTTTTGTGGCACAAATCATATACCAAAGTAAAGTCCTCTAAAAGTATTACCTTGCGAATAAGACACTACATAATTTATGCCCTAGAGCAAACATTCTCTAAAAAGTTGTCATGCGACCACGAATTTGAGGGGCAAAAATTAAGAACCGGGCATTTGTGCAATGACCATAAATTTTCAAGAAAAGGGTCAAAAATATCCCTCAACTTTGATTTATTAGTTGACTATACCCCTACCGTTAAAACAATGTTATTTATACCCCATAGTCACTAATTTCACCATTTATACCCCTCCAATTAACGGAAATCCCTATATTGACTCAAATTAACCCAAATTTTAAAAAAAAGACCCATTTCCCATTTTAAACTCAATGCCCGACCCGTCTAAAAACCAAACACAATAAACATTTAACCCATTTTCCTTACCCATTCTTTCAAAAGATCTCAAACCCCACAAACTGAAGAACTAATAAATCATACTTTTTCGTAAGTAATAACCTAGATGCAGATGTAAAATTTTCAACCGGAGTTATTGGATTGTTATGGTGTTGAATGAAAATATAAGGTTTGAGACGAAGTTATTTGTTTCTGAAGTATTTTCATTTTCTGGGTTTTCTTTTGTTGTTGCTGGGATTGTCCCGAGTTGTGTTGGAATAATGAACAGGGAATGAAGAAGAAGGAGAAGATTCTCGTTTATTGCTTTAACACAACGCATAATGCCTGCAACATTATTGTTATTTTGTTTGACTCTAAGAAAATCAGCAAACAATATCGATTTTATCATTAAACATCAACCTTCTTAGACTAGTATTGCTTTCCATTCTAATGCTCGAGTCAAATGAATATGGAAATGGGGAATTTCTGGGAGACCCAAAAACTCAGATCTATGACAATTTTATTTAAGCAAAAAAAAAAAAAAGAGAAAAGAAGAATATTCATATGCGTTTGCTTTAACTTAGATCTATGATATTGCTGGATTAATGGTTGGCATGCCATACGAAGGAAAGTAGTTGTGACCAGTTGGAGGTGCAAAAGGCATTATGACTGCTTGATACTGATGATGAGAAGCTGCATGCCATACTAATGTTAGGCTTCTCAAAATCCTTCTTCTGCTTTGAAACAATGTGACCACCTCTAACAATATACTCCAACGAAAAATTTTCAGAATCCTTCACAGGTTTCCATCCTAGTTGTTTGGCTTCTTTTGAAAGAATGGATAAAAAAGTTTATTGGGTTAGGTTTTTAGATGGGTCAGAGTATGAATTTAAAATGGAGATGGGTCTTTTTTTTAAAATTGGGTTAATTTGAGTCGATTTGGAGATTTTCGTCAATTGAGGGTATAAATGGTGAAATTAGTGACAGCGAGGGTATAAATAACTTTGTTTTAACGGTAGGAGTATAGTCAACTAATAAATCAAAGTTCAGGGATATTTTTGACCCTTTTCCCTAAATTTTCATAACTTTTAGGTGAGTCAATATCCCATTAATTTGTTAACTCAGCTCATTTTAACCCGCCAAAATTCAATACAATCCACTCATTTACCACATTTAATTGTGATTATGCTTAGGAAGGATCTTAGTACGTAGTTTTCATCTTTTGGATGTCAGTTAATTAATACGAGTTGGTTTTAGAATAATTATGTGTGCACAAGTGACGGAGCCAAAATTTCATTAAGAAAATTCAAACTTTATAAATATAGATTATACCAAGCTTCTGTTTCAAGTAAAGGTAACTCTTATATTTATCACATATTTCTTTACTTTTACTTACAATATATATGTATAATAAGTAAAAAAAAAAAGTAAGAGGGATCATATAAAACCTCCCTTGCTTGAATGTTGCTCCACCACTAGTGTGCGCGCAGGCTAGTTAAGCTTGAGCATTATAGCCATATATAGCACAGTAAATTATGTGTGGTATTCAACTAGCACTGCTGATAACCATATTATCCCTCATTCAACCCATTTTTTATCCATGTCAACTATGGACAGACCGAATACTTTATCCGTTTTCGACCCGCCTGTTTGCCAGCACTAGGGATGCCCCTCCAGTTGAAACAAAAGAATATTTGGATCCATCCTTGAGCTGTCTGTATTTTGGCTGCTACCAATATATGCTGAAAGAAGGTTCACTGATAAAACCTTTTAGCTCATCTCATCATCCTTAACCCAAAGCCAGCAAACTGCTCTCCTGTCTGAAAGAAACTCGAAACAATCAGTATCTTTCAACTTAATTCGTATCTCTAACTCGACTTGAGAAATACATCCATTCGTACGTAATTGCCAACATCATTGTCTTTACAACTAACCCCATGACATTCAGCTCGTTTAATTCCTACAATAAACATTGAGTTTGTACTTTGTCAAACAGAAGATAACAACTAGGCTCTCAACTATTAAGATCATTTCTTAGGCAAGACACAATAATGCTTTTGACATCTGAAGTGGTCCTAATTCCCATGGAACTTTGAAATTACCTCCTAAGCAATAATTGCATTTAACAAGATACCATCAAGTATCCAGATAATATGAAACTCTAGTGATATTGTCCGCTTTGGGCTTAGGCCGCAGGGCTTTAAAACGCATCACTAGTGTGTAAGGCCTGCTTATATATACAATATCTCTCCTGTGTGTACTGATGTGGGACTTCTTATCCTGAGTTGGGGTGTCACATCACCCCAGCGTCCATGATCCACATCGACAAGACTGGACACAAGAGTGACTCTGTTACCATTTGTAATGGTCAGCCCGCAAGTGATATTGTCCGCTTTGGGCTTAAGCCCGCACAACTTTAAAATGCATCACTAGTATGTAAGATCCGCATATATATACCCAATATCTCTCTTGTGTGTTGCCGATGTAGAACTTCTTATCCTAAGCTAGGGTATCAAAAACTTTAATGAGCGAAGCAGCAATATATGCAGAAGCCAAGTGCTCAAATGTAATTCACAATACCTCAGTAGACAGAGGAGTGTGTTAAGTCATTCCCATGGCGATTGCAACTCAACTCCTACCCTCCTGATCATTGGAACATCTTTAGCAGGACCAATCCCTTTTGTTGTCTATGTAGGTTTGGTGACTGACGAACCAGATTTTCTTACATTGCACTGTAAACATCAGAATCGCATAACAGGTCATATCTGACATATGGAAAATATTCAACTATTTCCATGTGTCCTGTTAACTGAATCAAACATTCATAAATCTGATCAGACTGAGGATGTGTCTTGTCTCTAACAATAAACTCAAAAATATGACCATTTACTTCAACGGAGCTGCAACCAGGTATTTTTTGTAATCCCCTTTCACCCATCATCTTCCTCACATCTCGTGCCTTATGTTGCATATTTGCTTCAACATACATGTTAGCAAGTAAGACATAAGTTCCACTATCACCAGGATCCAATTCAAGAAGTTTCAGAGCTGCTTTTTCCCCCATCTCAATGTTCCTATGAACTCGACAAGTGAAAAACAATGCTCCCCATACTGAAGCATCAGCCTCATTTGGCACCCCACGGACTAGCTCATAAGCTTCTTCCAGGAGCCCTGCCCTGCCTAAAAGGTCTACCATGCAAGAGTAATGTTTAGATTTAGGGGGAATTTTGAACTTTTTGCTCATTTGAGCAAAAAACTTTCGCCCTTCTTCAACCAAACCTCCATGACAACAAGCTGACAAGACCCCAAGAAATGTGACATCATCTGGTCTCAGGCCACTATCAACCATCTTCAAAAAATATGATAGAGCATCATGTCCATTTCCATGATGCGCCAAGGCACCAATTGCAGCTGTCCAAGTCAATGAGTTTCTGATGGGCATCTCATGAAAAACCTGAAGCGTTTTTTCGATGTTACCACATTTGGCATACATATCAACAAGTGCAGTTCCCAAAGAAACAGTTAAACAAAGCTTATGTTTTTTGATGTAGTGGTGGAGCCAAATCCCAATATCAAGTGCTCCAAGTTGTGCACAAGCTGATAGACAACAAACCATTGTCACTTCATCGGGTTTTATATTCATTGTTTGCATTGCCTGAAACAAAACCAATGCCTCTTTACCGCGCTTAGCTTGGACATAACCTCCAATCAAGGCATTCCACTGTACAATATTTTTCTCCGGCATCTCATTGAAAAGCCTCCTCGCTTCATCCAAACACCCAAATTTAGCAAACCCACTAATCATTATAGTCCAACTTACCACAGTCCTCTCATTCATCCTATCAAACAAAGCCTTTGCTTCATTTAGACTCCCAATCTTCATATACATGTCCATGAGTGCATTGCAAAGTGGTACTCTAAAATATAAACACCTGTCCCTAAAGTAGTTATGTAACTTCCTCCCAAGCTCCAAATTCTCGAGCTGAGCACATGCCCCTACCATCCCAATGATAGTAACTTCATCAGGCTCCACAGACTCCATTTTCATCTTCTCAAATACCATCAATGCTTCCCTCGATCTCCCACTCCTAACATAACCATTAATCATTGAATTCCAAGAAACTAGGTCCCTCACAGAACTATCATCAAACACCTTATATGCATCCTCCAAGAATCCACAAGAAACCAAAAAATGAATCACTGCATTATGCACAAACACATCTCCATCATAACCAACCCTCAAAACATGAACAAGAATCTCTTGACCCATATAATACAAACCCAATCTAGAACATATCTTAAACAACAAAGGAAAAGTGTGATTATCAGGCTTCAAACAACTACATTCATTCTCTACTGTCATAAGCATCTGTTTATACAAAAAGAATGCATCAATTGGGGTTTCACTTTCACAACAACCCCTTATAGCCATATTCCAAGAAAATGTATTTGGGTTTTCCATATTATACAATATTTTTTTACAATAATCAAGATTACCCTTTTCTGAAAGTCCACAAAAGGCTATTAAACGACTTGAAGCAAACCCATTTGAGAATATGCCAGTGAGAATCATTTGTGAGTGGATTTGTTTGAGTTGGTTCATGTATTTGCATTTGGTTTCTAAAAGAGAAAGTAGTGGATTGGTTTGTACAAAAACATGATTTGTCCTCCATTTGAATTGGGATTTGGTTTTGTAATGGGGTAATTTAGAAGAAGAAGACATAGTTCTGGAGAAAAGTTTTAATGTACAATGGTGAAGTGATGAAGAGCTTAAGGATTGAGAAATGATATGCATCATTCTCTTGGAAAGAAAATAACTTTAGCCATATGCAGCTGTTGGTAACAGAACAATGAGGACTTTTGACATGAATTTGAATTTGGGAAAAATTTGGCAAACAGTGATTGTTCATACAATTTATCATTATTTGGTAAATAATTCAAATTCTCAAATACTAGAGAAAACTAGTATTTGAGAACTTTTAGTAATTCAAATTCTATATCAAATTTTTATTTTTTACAAGAACACCCTCTATAGTGGTTGTTTGCATTATTTTACATAATTTTTTACGTGGACATCAAAGTAGTGATGAAATATTGAGTAAATATGGAAGTGATGATATGATTGTTGATGAAAATGATAACAATCGGCTTAGGGTAATAAAATCATGTGATATGTAATACAAACATATGGTTAGTTTTGATAGTTTTTAAAACTTATGGATATAAATCACATTTCTTAAAAAGGTGAAATATATTTCTCAAATACTATGGCCAAACACATGTGAAATTTCACCAAATTTTCATCTAAATAATATTTGTCAAAAATATTTGAAAATCTATGGTCAAACGCTAGCTAAATATAATATTTGTTCTGATTGTTACTTAAATTTTATTATATTGTGTGATTAAATTTATTGTTTTTTAATAGAATTCTTTTTACTTGTTATCAATATAGTAAAACATCTTTTTATTTATCATTTTTTATCGAATTTTTATTTTACTTGTTTTCAACATAGTAAAATATCATGTTCAGTGATAAAACTGTTGTCATTAAAAGTTTTTTTCTTTCAAAGTGTCTATTGGCTATAAAAAATAAAAAAAAACACCTTGAATTTGTATTTAAAATTTTAAATAAATACTCAAGACTCTATTTTCACATTTATAAAAAAAAATTCTCAAATTCATCCTAAAAAATTACTTTTATAAAATTCATTAGTGTACGAAATGACTTGAGAAACAATTGTACTTGATTTTGTCTGTCAGTTGGATAATCATGCTCACTACTTGCCAACGAAACTCTTAAATCCAACGAAACTCGACATTTAAACATTCTTGAAAATGACACATCATCATCCACATCAAATTTTAAATGACACGTCACTTATTTTTTCTGTTATTTTAAATTTTTTGAAAAGAAATTCACTTCATTCCTCACTATTGTCTCTATTCCTTGACCATCTCTTTCCATTTTCTACATTAGAGACACCACCACAACCTTCCTTGTACCGGTTCGATCACTTCTCTAAATAACTAAAAAATCACCATTCCTATTCAAGTTTGCATCATTCACAATTTATAATCATATTTTTTTTCTACCAACGTCTACATCCACCTGTTAAATTACCATAAATTTCTTTTCTCTATTAATGTCAATCACTACTAAAATATTTTAATATATTCTAATATTTGTATATAAATTTACATAACATACTTCACCTAATTCCACAAAGACATTTAACAATCACTTTTTACCCTTCGAAACTATGAATTTTTAACCTCACAAGTTGTAAATTATCCCGAAAATGGAAATAAAAACCATAGCACAATTTCTTCGAAATTTTGGGGAGAAAGAGAGTGAAAAAGAAATGGGGGATTGGGTGGGAAAAACATGGAGGGTAGAAAGATAAAAAAAAATTGGGGAGGGGTGGGAAAAAGAAGAAAGAAGTGAAATTTTTTATTTCTTATTTTCATTGTCTTGCCTTTTTATTTTATTTTTATGTTTTTGTAATTATTTTAGTCAAATTTTATGTCTATGATCCATTTACGCGTGAAATTATATATTTGTTCCAATTCAATTATTAAGTTGCCACATAGGTTTGATCAACGATCAGGTTGGGTTTAAAATGCCGAGTTTCTTTGAATTGTGGGTTTCTTTGGATTTTAAAGATTTTGTTAGCAATGAATAGGAGGATCCAACGGATAAACGGAGCCAATACAAAGCTTTTATAGGTCATTCTGTCTTTTACAAAATAACCTAATTTAAATTCTAAATATGTATCGAAAAAAACAATGACCAAACACAACTCTAATTCAACTTTAAAAATTCCAAATAAAGTGAAATTGCTTTGATTTTTATGGTCAAATAACAAATGTCCCCGTAGTTTCATAATTCTATTTCTTTATCGACCATTTTAAAGTTTCCACTGTTTACATTATTATTTTTTTCTTAAATGTATCCCTCCCTTTTTCACAAGTAAAGCATCTTTATAAAGGCAACCAGCATACAAGAAGCAGACTTTGCTGCCAAACCCAAAATCGCTATTTAATTTGAAAAATATATTGGTTTCTTTTTCTGTTTAGTTAAGTATATCATCTGAAATTTATCTTAGTTTATAACTCTTTATTCACACAAGCGAGTAGAGTTATTTTGTTTGTTGAATTGATTAATATGTTGCATAGTTTTGTATTAAAACAATACATGTTAAAAAAATGTTAAAATAAATATATTTTTGCAAGTCATTTGAAAAAGGATTCATCTCCAAAAGGTTTTGAAGCTTTAGGGGGTAAATAATTTTGTGGCGAAACAAAGGGCTGAATAGTAAGAGTGATTCGGTGAGACTGCAAACCAGTTTTCAAGGGCCCTAACAATCTCATCCCTCCAGTTTCAGGTGCTTTTGGTCAGAACTAAGAAGATCCAAGGAGTGCTTCGAGAGAAATAAAATCACTGAAAGCTACAAAGGGTAGAAATATGGGATATTGGAATGGGCTTTTTCGAGATTATAAAAACATGAAAAGGGTATAATAGTAAACTACCAACTACCTTTTAAACTAAAAAGCAACAAGTTAACACACCAAAACAAGCCAAAAATTACCTTGTCCCAGAACTCTGCGAGACATTTCATAAATTCCATGATTCAAGTCTAGAACAGCAAAATCCATAAATATGAAACTAGGCAAATAT
The DNA here is from genome assembly GCA_029582685.1 of Solanum piurae. NCBI lineage: Eukaryota > Viridiplantae > Streptophyta > Magnoliopsida > Solanales > Solanaceae > Solanum > Solanum piurae. The sequence continues at coordinate 29,107 of JAJOOO010016484.1, forward strand.
TTGGCCATAATGCCCACTGTCTGCGTTATTAGAAGCTGATAACATAGGCCGGGTAAATCTAGCTACTGGGAAAACTGCATCAGATCAGAAGAGGGCGGGGAGCTACTAATCTGCACAAGTTTACAATTATAGAACACCAAAATAACCTATATACTAAAGACAACTGAGACGAAATCACTGTACAAAATCACTTTACTCCTACTACTACTCTGTTTCCTCCTGATTAGCCATGAAGATAATTGCATCTATCACCCTTTATGCATCGATTGTTTGTATTATATGGGCAGGGCACATTATTCTTTTTGAAGCCACCTCTAGACGGCCCTCTACTCCCAAAAGACGATTGCCTATCCCAGTTCCTACCCTTGTCCCTCTGACCAGAGAATCTCCCATCTTGATGCTGATCATTATTTCTTGTGCCTCGATTCCCATTAGGTCCACCCCTACCTTGATTTGAATCTCCTTGAGGTGGTGGTCTTTGGACAAGTGCTCCAGGATTTCCAGCTCCCATACCCCACCCATTACCAGATGTAGGCCCTTGAATAGTTGATCCCATGCTCCCTGTTGGAGCAACCCAACCTGGATTGGCATTCCCAGGCGTCAAGCCCTGAACACCAGCATTCCCAGATTGTGCAACCCATCCAGGATTTGGATTCCCAGGAAGTGGCCCAGTCGGAGCCCAACCAGGATTTACAGTCCCTGGAGGCATTGCCTGAACTGCTCCCCAATTTACATTCATGATTGCTGGTACGGGTCCACCCCAGCCCACATTTGGATTTCCAGGCATCATACCCCAGCCAGTGTTATTCTCAGGTCTTAATACTGAAGCAGAACTCGCATTCTCTTGCAAACCAGCACCCCATGGAACACTAGGCACAGTTGTAGGCTGTATGATCTGTTGGCTGCCTTGAGCTGGTGTGCTCCAATAATCAGACTGAGGCAAAACTGAGGCACCTGCATTTGAAAAATTTCCAGCAAGATTCTGTACAGATGAGGATGTAGTACCCCAATTACCATATCCCTGGGACTGCCCTGGTGCCAGAGCAGAAATGTTTGGCTCTCCCTTAGAAGGTGCTGCCGCAACCCATGTATGGACATCCACACTAGGGTTCTGCATATTAAGAGATACAGACTGGAGAGCTGCATGCTGTGCACCAAGTTGGCTATTAATCAGTGCTGTCTGTTGCTCACTACCTGCAAATGATTGAGCATTTTGCAAAGAATATCCAGACTGTGCAGCAATGACCTGTTCAGAAGTAGGCACTAGACCAAAATCACTACCAGAATTCACATAATTATTTTCCGATCCCCTAATTGAAGGCCCACCAAAATTTTGAACAGAAGCAGATGCATTAACCCCATCATCTGGTGGGGCTGGAGGAGATTGGAGAATTCTGTTGCCACTAGAATACGAATTTGCACCTGGAACAGATGGCCCATCTCCCGCAACCCAACCGGCAGTATTCTGCTTTGGAGTAGGAGATGGGAGATTCAAAGAATCATCATTTCTCCACCTCTCAGTAGAAAGCGCAGAAACATCACCAGAAGTTTTTCCACCACCAGAAGGAACCAAACGACGAGAATTCTGAGATCCAACATTCTGGTCAACTCGAGGTCTCTCTCCATTTTGATTTTGCAGAACAGTTGCTGAAAGTATATTGTCAACTGCTGATGGCATTTTCTCAAACCTCCCTGCCAGTGCATCAGTCAAAAGAATAGACTCTTGTTTATTTGAAGATCTCCATATTTTCAAATCAGCAGGGAAGTATCCTGTATTGCTCCATTTACGCAACTGAACCAGAGAAAATGGTCCCTGTATTTTACCAGAAGGGTCCTTGTAATGCCACACTTTTTCAGCTTCATTGATCTTGATGGAACTTTCTGCAACCTTACCCTGGAGTGTAGCTGGAGAAGATACCGATGAAGCACCAGAAAATGACTCCATTCTCGACAAAAATTGGCTATTCCGTCCCATTGGCTCAGAAATAGCAGCAGAAGTCGGTTTATCTATATTCATAGATTCTATCTCCTTATCTCTTCCTTCAATCCATGTGTCTTCATTCAGTCCCCCTCCAGAATGCACACCATCTTCACTTCTGCTCAAAACGTTTTTACCAGAGGAACTCCTGTTTAGTTCAAAGTTCTTTGAAGAAAATTTTCCTGCAGCCCCCCAAGAATCTTTTGGAGAGAAGTTGTTTCTTGGAGAAACTGGCCCACGTCCTCTCCGGTTAAGGCTTGAATCCCTAGACCTCATAAAAGCATCTGCATGAGAAGTAACAACTTTCAAATTATACACTGAAAAGCATATTATTCATAGCATATGAAGAAGAAAGGAAACTAATAGAACCTCGTCTATCATTACTTTCACTGTCCTCATCCTCTGACTCATAGCTTGGGTCCATTTTTGGATCTGCATGTATTTCTGGAACTTCCTCAAGTCTACGGTGACGCTCATCGGGAGTCTTCAAGAGCTGTAGTTTCTCTACACATTCTCTAAGTGTAATCATTAGTTAAGGAGTATATTAAGAGCGACTGATTCAGCCCAAGCAACATGAAGCAAAGACCAATAGAATAAGGGATGAAAGAACTGCTTCTAAAGGTATCATATATGTTAGGCAACACAGTATTCAAGGTCCAAAATTCAAGCAATGCCGAAGTGAGGATAAGTTTACTTCAATAGCACCAATATACCCATCTACGTTCAACAACATATATAACAATAATTAAAGTAGATCTAAATAAAAATGGGAACATATGAAGTCATGAATTACTCAATAATTAAAGGAGCTCTAAATAAAAATGGGTACATATGAAGTCATGAATTACTGCATGAGCATAGAACACTAGTAATATGGCGACTGAATACTAATGCAAACCCATCCATAACCTGAAGTACATATGCAAATAGAAGTATTCATAATTTTCATCAGCAAACTTTAAGCCATCCTCTGATATCAAGAAAAATTGTTATTATGCCCTAGCATTGCACACAATTTATCGACCCAACAGTCCTGCCTCCAGAGAAGGAAAATGGACACCAATGAAGACTTATTCAAGCAAATATTACACTGCAGTTTGATAATGGCAAGAGGGAAGGGGAAGGTAATAGAAATGATAAAATTGTGGCGAACAAAGGATATTCCTTCTTGCGCCCTTTCTCACTAGCTCGATCACGAAGATGAGAGAGACGGGATATCTCTGATTCCAGCCACTGAACATCAGCAAAAAGAATCAGGTAAGATATATTAGAACAAGTTGGGAACACAGTAGAGGATGACCACAAGCTTCTATCCATTAGAAGTGCAATCAAAGAACACAACCATTACAGAGCATACCCTAACAAATTTTGTCCACACCAAGAGGAATAGAAATTTTTATGCTAAAGGCCCTCAGAAAGCAGTAGCTATCTTTTCACGAGATATCAACTACGGCAGTATACTAAGAGGACAAAAACGACCAGCCAGTAAATCATAGTCAACTTTTAGAAAGTTCATGAATAAGATAGTTTGTCGTCTAACCATTATTTATTTTTTTGAAATAGGTAATGATGTATTCCTCAGCATTAAGGTATGCTGGAGACCTCCAAAAGGGTAGTAACAAGCTAAAACAAGAGATTAATTACAGTAATCCTAAAAGATCTACTAACTGTTCAGCATTTTCTATACAATGTTCTTTACACCAAAAGTAGAAAGATCCAATGCAGCTTCCTTTGATTTTCTGAATGTCATCTAACCATCATCGCTAGCTAAACAGTTTGAGACTGGGTAACTGAACTCCAAAAGGTTTATGGTATATTTCTTGACGAGCTTATCCAATCCTTAGAATGAAAAGGTCAATTACAAGACACAAATTCCAACTCATCCATTTACAATATTGCTTACGATATGCCCTTTTCTATTTTCTCTAATAAATGTCCTAACTCCTAGCTCAACAGTAGCATCTCCGACGCTTAATCTGCAAAGTGCTGACTGCCAAAACTTCTAGTCTTTAATAAGGTAAAAGATTGTATTGATGTTAGGAGTAAATCCCACTATACAAGAGGTATAAAAAAAGCAGAGAATCTTACCCTAGTAGCTATTTGAGTAGATAAAAATGCATGTCAAGGACCAGGCACTGGAGGTCAAATAAACAGTTAGCTAGTTCAAAAAGGGGCGCTTATAAATAGGATTTCAACAAGGTAACTCATGAAGATTGCACATGTATTCAGGGACAGAAGAGATAGCCACACAGATAAGAGAGAGACTCCCTTGATTCCAGTTCAAAGAAAGTAATAGAGGAAATAATCTGCCAAAAATAGAACTTCTAACCAACTGCTGAATAACTTTCTTCAACCTTATTAATCACTGGCACATCTTTAAATGACAACCATATGCATATCGATAGAAGTAATCCAAAGAAGTGTTTCCATTTCACTAACCTCATTAACTCTTGCTGCATGTATTTCCATGGCCTTGTCAAGAATGTCACCCTGTGAATAAACCAATTTAATAAGCTGATGAAAATAAGTGCAAACCTGAAGTAATTATCAACATCAGCCTGCATCATACCACTGTTGGTCTATTAATGAGTCCACATCTTATACTCTGGCGCAGACGCTTGCATTCTTCCTGAAATGTCAAAAGAAGATACATGTGAACAGCTTGAACAGATTCAGTGTAATCAATTTTTTATATACAAATTTGTCAGATCAATGGACCAAAATCAGTTCAACTTATTACGTTTATTCACTCTTATTTCGGTTTTATGGAATATAGCTCACTTCTATTATTTTCTTTTCATATTTTATGGGACTTGTTTCTTCTTTATTTATTATATTCAAAAATTAAAAATACTGAAATTAATAACAAATAATCAAAGGCAATTTAGGAAGCCATCACAACTTTTCATAATCAAATAAGTAGCAAATAAATACAAATTAATTAATTAAATTCAACACTTATTTTAATCTAAGGTTGAAAGAGAGTTGATAGTATAAAAGAACAAAAGAAAAGAAAAACAAAAGCATCAGAACAGAAATGAAGGTAGTGTAAAAATCTACCTAAAGGAATCAAAATTTTAAAAAATTAAAAGAATAATATATAAAAACAAATGATTGAGAGGGTGGGAAAGCCTGATAACAAAAGTAAATAGACTAATACCAGGTTCGAAACCTGGGTTTCTCCTATGGAGAGACTTTTGGGCTTGGGCAACCACTAACCAGTGCACCAGCTCATTGTTTATTCATACAAGGGGCACAGTTACTATATAACTATTATTTCAACATATTTACATGTAAATATTGAACTTTTTCCGAAATTTGTGGGTGCTGGTGACCCCTCACCCTTACATATAGGTCCACCTCTGCATTAAATGCTGCACCAAAGAGGTGTGAATATGAATGAACAGAAGACAAATCAACTCCAGCTTCTAGATCATTGCTTCTTTTCCAAGAGGGCAGATGAAGATCATAAAAGTATCACATATGAGTAAACATGGATGAAGCAATACGCCAGTTAGGCAAAAATACAAATAGTTCTTTTGGGAGTCTGGGGAAATGATCTTTAATCGAGTTCATGCTAGAAAAATAACCCAAACACCAATGTAGTGGCAAACTTACTGGTGGACATATAACCCCTTCCCCTCTTCTTTCCATGTTTTCCTTTCTGGCTGTAATATAACCCTTTCCCTCATCTCGAGTTTTCCTTTATGCAACGTCTGGATTCAAGGGTTCTACCGAGGGATGGAGAGTGATG
>JAJOOO010016485.1:0-40110 GCA_029582685.1 Solanum piurae
ATTTTTTAATGTTCGAGAATATTTCTTTAACATGAGTCTAGAATCCAATATTTTGATGTACTTGTACTTTCATAATGCAACAATTATACATATTTTCTGAAAAAGTTTTAAAGTTGCATTGATGAAGCATCTAGAAGGGCATTCAGAGCAACAATTTAATGAAGAATGAATTTCTAAAAGGGTCAACAATATTATTTTGATGTTGTTTTAAATTTATTTTTCTCCTTCTATAAATTTTGTTTGAGTAACAAAGTAACAATAACGAAAAGTGGTCAACGTTTTACCTCAGACAAGTAGATTGTCTCTAAAAAAAATATTTATGTTGTTGTGGTGTACGCTTTTAACGGTCTTAACTTATTTATAACTAATATTGATTATCAAAAACTTTTATATAGTAATTTGTTTTTAATAAGGATTTATTCTAACCATAAAATTATCAGTTCTATATTTTTCATGTACAAAAAAAATAGAAAAAAATATGTTTAATCGCTACATGAAAACATCACTCAGTTTTAACAAGACAATTATATCATCAAACATATATTATGATAAATTATGTAAAAGATAAAAATGATTCACGATATTTTTAATCATTCATTATATATTTAAAATTCTTGAGTTATGTGATAATGTCAAACCATTTAATTTCTATTGAAATGTTCTTAAAACCTACTAAAATTTACTTTCTTTTTCTTTCTTATTACAGTCGATTATTGGAAAGGTTGTTCAAAAGCTTAGAAAGATCATTTATGCCCGCGCAAAGCGTGGATAAATTACCTAGTAAACTAGTATAAACAAAGAAGTACTCATATAATTTTTGTGGATAAAAAAATGATAAATAAAGAAAAATATGATGAAACCTTTTGTAATGTGATATTTGGAGAATAGAGGACAAATTAAAGTGCAGGATAATGGTACTCAATAGAAAAAGTTAGTGATTTGCATTGCTATAGTTTAGATTTTGAATTCAAATTAGAATATATCATGCATGTGTTTGTAAGTTAGGGATATGGACGTGCATTTTATTTTTTTTAAATTGATAAATTTGTTATTTAAAATCGCCTATTTATAGTTAAAATGTCATTACTTTTTTTAAATTTTAGTAAAAAAAAAGAAACATGAAATTTTAGTTGGGCATTCAGATTTTATATTTTTGCACGTTAATTTTAAATACAGATTTTAAAGATTTTAATTTTAAATTTTGAAAAATAATTAATTTTGTATTTTTGTGGTTTAACACATTTGAAAATTTTTAATTTAATTTTTCTTTATAAGTGTGTTACTCAAGACATACATAGAATCTTTGCAAAATTCTTGGGTCTTTTAATGAAGAAAAGAGATATAAGCATTGGATGTCTTGAGATAATATTTGTCTACCTAATGAGGAAGGAGGGTTGGGTTTTAGATCATTGTTTGATGTGTCAAAAACTTTATTTGCAAAGTTTTGGTGGTCTTTCAGAACAAAGAATTCTATGTGGGCTAATTTTTTATGGAAAAAATACTGCAAAAGACATAAATCACATATTGTTGATTGGAATGGAGGGTCTCAAGTGTGGAAGTTCATGTTAGAAGCTAGAAATACGTTTGAGCAAGAAATATGGTGGGTGTTGCTTCCAATTGCACATGTAAGTGTACGTGGTCGCGCAAGTAATATAGTGGCTCTCAAAAGAACCAGATTATCGAACCCAAAGGACTTGTCGATTAACTATTTACTAAATTATACTAGTCTAATTATTTATTTAAGAGTGCCAAAAGTGTTTGATTTTTTTATTTAAATACTAAGAATGCATGAATGAAATAATAAAATTACTTACAGTGATTTGGAAAATTCTAGGGCTGCAGCATGCGTTGGACTTCATGTATCATATCTCAGGCAATAAACTAATTTCGGTTATCAAGTTACTGATTTACATGGTTAATTATATGAGTAGGGTCTCTCGGCCTCTAATCGCCTACTCCAATAAACAATTTAACTACATCGTTGAGCGGGGATTGACAGTCCCAATTGACGATCATTTATATTTCATCATGTTCCGTAACCAAGCTAGTTGTTCGTCTGGGCGTCACTCCTAAACACAAATCAACTCAATGGAAGATCAAACTTTTTATATTCTTTGATCTATCTACCTTATCCTCTCTCGATTTTAAGAATAAATGAGAGATTTATTTCTATGGTGATCAAGCCTAAAACAAGAATATAAAAGCAACTTAAAACGATAACCAAGAATTAATTCAAAAAGCATTCAATATTCAACAACCCCAGAACAAGGGCGTCTAGCCACTAATCTCTAAGAAAAGAAAAAAGAAAGTATTGACAACTTTATACTTAGATGCCCTATTATTGATGATCTCTAAATAATTATTTCTATGGACTATTTATAGAGATAGAAAATCCTAAATAAAATAATTGGGTCCAAAACAAGTTGGAAACCAAAACCCATTTGAAGCGTGCTTTGTCCACTGCCTTCAAGAATCTATGCGCAACTTGTTGTTTCATATTGTGACACGTGGTAGGCTGGCAGGTAAACTTCAAGCTTCTTTGATTTCCTTTCTCCGCCGCCTTCAATAATTTGTGCGCAACTCATTATTTCATATTGTGACACATGGCAGGCTTGTAGGTAAACTTCAAACTTCTTTAATTTCCTTTCTTTGTATATTTGAATGTATATTATAATATTCAATTTATTCTATTAAGCTGTCTACTTGATTTCCTTTTTCAATCTTTTATTTTGAATTTGTTTTAGCTTTAGACTTCTTTAACTTTACACCAATTTACTCCTACAAATAAAATATACTATTTATCACAATCCATAAAATTCATGCTAAAAAAGGACAGATATAAATAATAGATGTGAGACAAATAATAATTAAAAATATGTATTTTTGGCCTCACAAAAGTGGGAACCAAGATGTGGTCATTCAAGTATCTTGTTTGACAGCTGGACTAAACTTGGTGCTCTTCATTACTTTTTACGTATTGGGGTTGATAACCATGATCATTTGGAGGAGGTGAAATCCTTCATGACACAAGGGGGCTGGAATGAAGAGTTGATACAGAATGAATTCACTGAAGAGGTTTGTCATCACTTAAATCAGGAGGTCCCGATGATAAAAGGGACTGAAGATTGGGATAAGACCTGGTGGATGCAAAACAGCTCAAGAAATTTCTCTGAGAACTGATAAGGCGGAGGCAAGAGGTGCAAGTTGATTTAAAAAACATATGGCTCAAAGGGGTTCCTTTAAAAGTCAACTTTCTCTTTTGGAGGCTATGGAAACAAAGGCCACCAGTGAGAAAAATTCTTATCAAAATAGGCATGGTAGATAAAGTTCATAGTTGTTGTTGTAATGCTAATGTACAAGAGACTGTAGAGCATCTATTCATATCATGTCCATCAACTCAATTGCTATGGGTGAGTTATGCAAATGATGTAGGCATTTAAGTTCCATTTATATAGTTACAACAAAGAGTTAAGAAATGTTGGGAAGCTGATTGTGCAAATAAATTGAAGTCTATTGTTAAAGTTGTTCCTGCTTTTATTATTTTGGAGATTTGAAAAAGAAGAAATAACATTGCTCATGGAGGTAAAAGATCTATTCTTGCTATGCATTTGGAGGAAAATAGAAATTTATTTCGATATATTTCCTATTTATTTTCATGGTTGAGAGAATTGCCTAGGGACTGGTCAAAGATGGTGCAATTGCTTGAAGGTTACACACCCATCTTAAAATGCTAAGTTGTTTATTGGAAATTTTCCAACAATGGGGTGTACAAATGTAACTCGGATAGGTCAACAAAAGGAAATCCTGGACCTATTTCTAGTGCTTTTTGTATTAGATATTGTGAATGGGAGTTGATTTTTTCTGAATACTGAATGACTGGGGATAAACCTATTTTGGAAGCAAAATTCAAAGCTTTGTTAATGGGTTTGCAATATTGCATCAATAATTAGTTGCTTCCTTTGATTTTGGTGACTGATTCATTGACTCTTGTAACACCTCGCAAGTTGAAATAACTAGGAAGAAGCTAATAAGTAGAAATAGTCATTTTTGGAACGAATGAAAATCTGGAAATTTGTTTAAGTTAGGAAAAATCGAGTTTTGGCTAACTTCAAACGGCCATAACTCCTTGATCAGGATGAGTTAGGTGTATTTCCAGATATGGTTGGAAATCTCTTGGAATGATCTTTCCAACGCCGCTGAGTTTGCACGATTCCAAGTTCGTATGAGTAAGATATGCCCTTTGGAAGTTGGGCTGTTGGATTAAGAAAAGTCTAATCCGGATTTTTGGTAGGGTAATTTAGTCTTTTTCTTACCCAATTAATTTAATTCATTTTAGTTAATTAATTAAGGGTCAAATAAGAAGGAGATCAGTTTATTCAATTGGAAATTCAAGCTAGGGCTTGGAGAAAATAGAAAATAGGAGAAAGGAGAGGAAAAGCTCAAGGCTCGCCAAGAACGACCGATTTTGGTTGTGGATTCGCCAAGGAATTCATCTTACAAGGTATGTGAGTCTTTCATAGCGTTGGGTTCGTTCACCCACGTGCCAAGCATGTTTAGTTCAGCTAAATTTGTCCTAAAAGAGTTTGAAAGTTGATGTTCTTGACATGTATTCTTGAATTTGAATGTTCTTGAATTGGGATGAATTGAGGAGTTTCTGAGATCTTTGAGTCGAATTATAAAGTTGTTTTGAGTTAGGTTCTTAGGTACATATGTTGGGTATCTGAATCTAAAGAGTTATTGAGAAAAATATAAATTTAGGCGAATTGGAGCTGTAAAACGGAGAAGGAAAAAGTCGAGTGTGATCTGGCACGCAAGTCCACGTCGCAGACTTGCTCCCCCAGTGACCAAAAAGTTTCTCTACATCGCGGTTAAGACGCAGACTCCTCTGTCTCAAAATTTAATTTTGCGAATATTTAAAACACCTCCACGTCGCGGACTTTTTCCAAGACGGTGATTTCGTGACGTTTCTCATGTTTATCTATCTAAGATCATTCCTAAACATCATGTGATCCTTCCTATCACAAATCAAAATCCTTGAATCCATAATTCAATTCAAGGATCAGTTAAGAGTCAAGTCAAGAGCAGTTAAAATCAAAGTCTAGAGAAGTTATTAAAGTTTTCCAAAAGTCTTTTGCAAACGTTTTAACTTTGTTTTAAGACTTAAGTTTTGAGTTCAATAAAGAGTAAAGCTTGAAGTTCATTTCTTCAAAAGTATATGGGGACTATGTATTCCCAAAGGGTTTAAAATGTTTTTACATTTAAACAAGAAAGGAAACCTCGATTTCCAAAGAGCCTTCGGGTTAGTTTTCAGAAAAGAGTAATCGCTTTCTAAATGAAGCAAGAGGGGAACCTTTGATTTCCAAGATAGCCTTTGAGCTACGTTTTTGAACACTAATCTCAAATCACAGAAGAAGTATGTTTTTAAACATAAGAGCTAATATTATATTATTTTTGGGAGTAGTATTGAGCACCGATATTGGGGAGAGTTCAGACAACTCACATCCCCCATAAACCAGTAGCCATCATGGGTAGAAAAGGGTCATACTTTTTAGATGATTCCTTTAGTGCTTTTTAGCATAGACTAGTGGATCCACTTAGTAGTTCAGGTCATATACCCTTGGCAAGGTATAGGATGCTCTGGCAGCGAGCAAGATCGATGTATCATCACAATAGCTCTTACGTGATGGTTGTCGGTTAGAGAAACTCCCACAACAGTAGTTTGTATTTTTATATACATCAGAAGTATTTGTATTTTTATATACAAACAGAGTCCATATTGTATCTTTGTATACATACAGAGTTATTATTGTATTTCTAAATACACGCAGAGTTGACATCATGTTTTTAAACAGTTTTCTTTATATTGCACTTGTTTTAAAATGCTTTATATTGAAATGAGTTCAGTTATGTTGAGTTGAGTTGAGCCAGGTAAGTTCTTTAGTTTTTTCCAGATTCTTTTCAAGCCTATGTTATGTTTAGCTTTCCAACTCGTATACTCGTACATTCAATGTACTGATGCCAGTTAGCCTGCATCGTCTTATGATGCAGACGCAGGTAACTAGGATCAGTATCCAGCGCATCATTGATCGGGTTGAGCACTCAGAGTCAGTTGGTGAGCCTCATTGCTTTCCGAAGAGCTCCTTTTTCATTTGCTTTCAGTTTTAGCATTTCAGTTGTTAGGATGATCGGGGGTCTTGTCCCAACATCCATCTCAGTTATTAGAGGTTTCATAGATAAACAGTCAGTAGTGTAGTTGTCTTTACATTTTCATTATCTTATGTATTAAGACTTGAGTTGCCATTTTGGTCAGTTGAATGTTGATCTTTGAAATATTCTTAGTATATATTGAGCAGTTCAGTTTACTTTTTAAAGTATTTATCTTGAGTAAGTCTTCCGTTGAGTAAAGTAAGACAGGCCAAGGGTTCGCTTGGGACCAATAATGGTCTTCGAGTACCAGTCCCGCCCAGGGTGTAGGCTCGGGGCGTGACAACTCTTACCAGGATCCTTGATGGGATTTTGGACGTACCATGGGCTATTTCTTCAAGGATTTTAAAGACCAGGAGGCTAATGGAAAACTAGTTGGTAGATGTGAAACATACGCTAAGAGAAGGGAATTCCTTGGCGGATAATTTAGTTAACCTAGCTTTTTGTTTTGCAGGTATAATGTCAAAGCAATTTAATTCAATTTTAAATGTCCCACATCAAGGTAAAGTTATCATAAACATGGAAAAGAGCAAAAATCCTAACCTTCGATTTACTAGATGCCAAAACAGGAATTACAAATTGATGGACACCACAACAACAAACACAAATAGTCAAGGTATTGAATAATACCACAATCACAAATAACTAGTGATAGAGTTGAAATGTACAAAACGGTAGGAGTCGAAGAGACGAACCTCTAGATCTGGACCTTTAGTTGTGGTATCAATCTCCTTGAGGTTCAACCTGCTGAGGAAAAGATTAAATAGTAAGTTTTCGAAGCTTCGTCAATAGATTTGAATTAGTTTTAAGAGAAATCTTACAGTACAGTTGATTAGAAATGGAGATAAAATGGAGTTGAAGAAGTCTTCTTTGATACCAATTTCATGACGTTCGTGAGAGCTTTGAATGTCTAGGTGAAATTCGATCAACTTCTAACTTATTTCTCCTTATCAATAATTGCTTTTGGTTAAGAGATCTCACATTGGGACTTCACTGGTTCTATTGCTTGCCAACAACTTGGATTGATTGAAGATGATGAAGATGGAATCCATTGATGTTTTGTGGATGGAAGCTTTTTGTATGGAGTGTCTCTGTTCACTTCCCTTTTTTTTTACTCCCTTTTAGCTTTTTTTGCCTTCTTGTTGTTTTATTTTGGGTCCAGATCTTGATATGGCCTTTTGTATTGTTTTTGTTTAATAATAAATAGTTCAGACCTTTTTTTTTAAAAAAAAGGATCACAACGTTAGTACGGTTGTTTAGACACTAAAAACACATAAAACGAAAATGAACCAATTTTAGAGTCAAACGAGAATTGTGGGACTGCGCCTAAATTTACAAAACTGACTCCGTCAAGAATTCCTAAACTACTCAAACTTGTTTTCCGAAATTGAACTTGGTTCTAGACCTAAAACAGTGGAAATAACAATCATGCAAAGAATTCCCAATTAAACAATCAAAAGAGATGGAGCAACAACTTAAACACGAAAATCACCTCAAGCGAATGTATCTCGATGCAGCCCGATCACTCCACCACGTAGCCTCGACAATTATAGATGTGTGGGACTTTGAATCACCAAATTTCGATAAGAATCAACCAAGAATCGCCACTTGAATCTTTGGGCCAAGGTTGGTTTACGACCTGTCTTTAAATAGACCAGTCATCACGCTTCTTCGCGAACACTAAAGGCCTCCACAAATGTGAGCCTCGCGAACGTCGCAAAAGGCCTCTGTGAACGCAAGCCTTGCAAACACGGTGAAGGCCCTACTAATGCAACTAGGAGCAAACCGGACCTCCGCAATCGCGGCCAGGGCTTCGCGAATGCGGTTCTCAGGTCAACTGACCTCCATGATCGCGGTCAGGGGCTCGCAAATGTGGAACAAATTGGCTGGCAAAAACTGATACATATTAGCTGGTTTTTGGCAAGTTTGACATCTCCAATGAGGCATACAAATTTGTTTGGAACCCTGTGCATGCAAAAGAGATATACAACCTTACCAAATTCAATATTTTGGACTCAATGAAGCAGTCAGAACTTTCATACAAGGTCTTCTTGATAGAATATGGGTTCCACATCCAACTCTATTTTAAGCCAAAATCCATAAGGGGGCTCAAAATTATCTCATAAGCTTCGGGATTCAAATGAATCAAACTCAACATTTAGGAGCTAACTGCGCTGACGGAATTATCATCCGAGCTCGTTTACTACTAATTAACCGTACCAAGAAGATCGATATGCTACAACAAAGACATATTATTCACCTAATTTTTCCTCAATTCTTGGATGTTGTTTGGAGGTTATGGATTTTAGTTCTTGTGGGTTTAATTAGTTTCGTGGATCGAGTTAAAAGAGGCAACCAAGTAAATCGGATGATTTTAAGTAAAATTAGGTAATTAAGGTTGATTTGGGGAATCCATCCAATTAAGAGGTATTTTAAAATGAAAATCTTGATCACAATCTATGGAATCCCTGGAAAACAAATTTGGTGGACCGAATAGTTTATTCACGGCCCTGTCACGACCCAGGAGTATCTTCTAGATGTGACACGGTGTACAAGACTCTTAAAAGCCTCATACAAGCCTCTTAGCATATCATAACATAAGATAATAGGAAAATGGTACGGAAATTTAAAAACTTTATCCATACAATCGAAGTCTTTTTATAAAAACAAGCGGAAGTCTACACTTTGTCTCAAACCATCTATAACCATTGAAACTAAAACTTTGGGATGCAGCCCATACAAAAGTCTAAAACATAAAAGAAGGATTTAAAGGACATGGTGTTCAAGCCCTCGAATGCTATGAGGACTCACCATAACTTATCTTCTTGATCTACTATGAACCTAGCCACGAGAATGGAAGTCAACATCGCCAAACCCTACACTTTGGGAAAAATGTAGAAAATATGGGTTAGTACAAAAATGCACTAAGTATGATAGTCATGCATAAAAACCTTTAAAACATGCTAAAAAGGACATTTTAGTTGAAAAGCATGCATTTACCAAGTTGAGAATCATCATGCACTTTAGTATAAAAACATAAGTCACAAGCATATTCAACATATAGATCATCATATCATAATGGAAACATACCATAAATACCCTCAAAGCATCCTTGTGCAATGCATAGATAAGATCCCATAAATCCTACCCACACTAAGGAAAGCTTCTTGAGTAACTATAGTTCATAATTCATATTCTTGTTCATATATACTATCATAGCATAAGAGAACCATCTCATGAGTAACCCTAAGTTATACTTGTGCAATGCATAGATAAAGATCCTATAATCCCATCTATACTAAGTTCCACTTTTAGGCCACCATAATCATACTTACCATTCTTTGATCTCATCTTTAGTTAATACTTATAGACAAGAAAAACTTCACATTTATTAAATCATATCAAGGAAAGCAACTCTTAGCAACAATTCACATTAAGCATACTTCATTACAAATTAGCCTTCATATCAACATACTTAGTAGCATTATCATATGCATATTTCATAAAACATTATAACATTAAGAACACACCATAACTACTCTCAAAGCCTACTTGTGTAATGCATGGATGAAGTTTCATACCCCCACCCACACTAAGTAGTGCATTCTTGAGAAGCCATAGTTCATAATCATTCATTGTGGGGGTAAGACTTAACCGACATAGACCATGTGAGCAAATCATGGAATCCGGTGTTACCCACACCGAAAAGGGTGGTCTACTTGCCTAAGGTAGGACCGATAACATTTAGCTTAGGTGGATCTACTAGCTAATAACCTATGAAGGCACATAGTTTATGGGATAAGGAGATTGCTACTAGATATCCTGCCTCAACTCACGTATGGGCATCCATCTCAAGAGATTGCTACTAGAAGCCCCGCCTCAACTCACGTATGAGCTTCCATCTCAATCAATATCCACTCGGTGCTTGGCATTATTCCCCACAGAGTACTTAACATTTTCATTACTTTAGTTCATTATTATGAGAGAAATGGGATAAGGAGATTGCTACTAGATACCCCGCCTCAACTCACGTATGGGCATCCATCTCAAGAGATTGTTACTAGAAACCCCACCTCAACTCATGTATGAGTTTCCATCTCTATCAATATCCATCTCAACCCAACATCATTCATAAGATAACTTATAGATTCAATAGGTGAGAATAACCTTTCACCTAAGAGTCCCCACATTGTGAGAAAACCTTTCACAACATGTCATCATCATTCATAAATGTATAATTGAGAACAACCTTTCAATCAACACATCATCATTATCATAATCATCAAAACTTCATTCACACTTCATTCATAAGTGTGTATGTGAGAATAACCTTTCAACAACACCACCATTATATCATAGTCATAATCACTTTATTCTCAAAAGATTCATAAAGCATGTACATAAACATCATGATCATACATAAATCTCGTAATTTACCCTTAAAAGACCATAGATCACATTCAATCAACACACCTAAAATTACTACATTAGGCATGGATAATAACATGATTCAAGTAATCAATTCATAACATTCATAATTCTATAACATTCTATTTGCATCAATCAATACCCACACTTTAAGATCCAATTTGAGAAATTAGGGGAATTCATGGATTTTTTGAAGAATTCAACTTAAAATCATATAAAATAATCAATATATCCATAAACAAACATAATTCAATCATTTAAAACGAATTTGAAAGGAATCCATGAGATTGAAGTCAAATCCTAACTTTGAAATTGGGGTTTTTGAAGGGGCTCTATGGGTGAAGGCTACCCATAGATGAAGAGCTACCATACCTTATTGAAGATTCACCATGAATTTGAGGAGAAAAGCTTGATTCTTCAACCCTAGCTTCACCTTTCTTTTTCTTCTTCCTTGGAATTCTAGAGAGAGTTTATTTGGGGAAAATTGGTTATGGGTTTGGGTTTTGGAATTTTATGAAGTGAATGGGTTAGTAATGGCTTAAAAACTCTTATATAGAAGTATTAAAACAATATAAAATGACCCCACATCAAACTAACCTAAAAAGGAATTACCTAAACTACTTACCTTGGCCGACCTTGGACAAAATTGCAGGCATGACACACGACTATGACCCACGGACCGTGGGTGGGACCATGACCCATCCCGGTTGGGTGTGGTTCGTGGTCTTCAGCTTGTTGAGTGGGGGCTTGAGCTACGAAGCTCACCCACGAGGCGTGGATGGACCTACGCCCCGTAGGTCACTTTTTGGGTAGTTTTGGGGGTAGACTTTATGGTTCTCCTCAAGTACCCTTGGTTGGTCCTTAGGGAGTCGTACCTTGATGTTTAACCCCTAAACCCTTCATTCTAAGTACGAGAAGCAAATTTTATGAGTCTAACACTTACGACAAGCTCTAGTTAAGCCTACTAACTTCCGGGGTGTTACATGCCCAATACTATTTTAACTTGTGGGAGATTGTTATTTAAAGCTAAAATAAAGTTTAACTGTTGATTAATCGTACGAAGAAGACCGATATGATACATCAAGGGCATATTATCCACCTGAATTTTCCTTATTTGTTGGGTGTTGTTTGAAGGTTAAATTAAGTCAAATTTCTTCAATTCAGTAATGAGTTTAATTTCTTACAAGTTTAATTAGTTTAGTTGAGTTAAAAGAGAGGACTAGACAAATTAGGTAATTTTAGGTGAAATCAGGTCATTTGGGGAATCCATTCAATTAAGAGGTATTTTTAATACTGTAATAATGATAGAGGTATATTTGACTTTATAATATAACGAAAGACAAAGTTAACCAATAAATGAAGGTAGATGGATATTTTTGGCTCCTTTTCTATTTTGTAAGCAGATGATGCAAATTGATAACTAGTGAAAATTGACTCAAAAGAAAAAGAAATACATCTAGTTGTGTTAGGTATGAATGAAAATGTTATCCAAGAAAATGTTTTCTTGGAAAACAAGTTGATTTCTAACAAGTTGGTGAGTGAAAAATATTTTCTAGTGTATTTGCATAGTGAATGATTTGTTTTTCTTGAGAAAATATCTTTTATTTAAAGCTAGAAACTAGAAAATACTTTTTGGGAAAATAGTTTCTGACCCAAAAATCAACCCTGATAATCGATCCATGATCCAACTTCGACACGACCCCGACGACCGACCCAAAATCTAACCCTGAGAATTGATCGAGGACCTGATCCCAACTCTCGACCCATGACCCGACACCGACTCCCGATCTAGGACCCAAATGACTCCCAACACAGGCCCGACCCGACTTCTTACCTGAGATCCAACCTTGACATTTGATCGAGGACCCGACTTCCAAATCGGGATCTGACAACGACGCCAGACCTCGACATTTGATACGAGATTTAACCCCGACTCCCGACCGAGAACTGATCCTAGACTCCCGATCCTGACAACGACATCCGACAGTAATGATTGATCCGAGACTTCATCCCGACATCCAACTTGGAACTTGAACCCAACACCCGACCCCGATATGAGACCCGACACCCGACGCCCAACACTCGAACTGGGATCCGACTTCTGAACCAAGACCCGACCTCGACTCGTCATTTCTGACTTCCAACTTGAGACCCAACCTCGACATCTGATCCTGGACCCGACTTTCGAATATGGATCTGATCTGCCCCCCCGACACATAACCTTGACATTCGACACGAGATCCGAACACAACTCCCGACTAAGACCTGACCCGAGACCCAACCACGATATCAGACCGTGAACCCAACTTTGAAATAGGGATCTAATCTCGAAACCCGACCCTGACCCCAACCCCAACATCCGACACGAGACCCGACCTCGACTCCCGACCTAGGATCCGACTTATGACCCGTCTTCTAAATTGAGATCGACCCCAACTCCCGATTTAGGACATGAGTTTCAAAGTGGGACCTAACCACGAGACTCGACTTTTGAACCATGATCTGATTCCGACACTCGACCTCATCGATTGATTTGGACCCAAACCCGAATCCGACATTTGACTTAGGACTCAACCTCGACTCTCAATATGAAACCCAACTTCAACACTTGACACGAAAACCCATCCTGACCCTTGATTGGGACCCAACCCCGAAACCCTACCCGAAATTTGACCCCGATTTCTGACTCAGGACTCTACATCCAAAATAGGATCTGACCTGGGACCTAGGAGTTGGGTCTTGAGTTGAGGTCGGGACTCGAACTCCAAATCAAGAATCAGGAGTTGAATCTCGAATTAGTATCGGGAATCGATACTTGAGACTTGAATTAGGATGGAAAGTTGAGGTGAAAGTTTGAAAAAGAGTTTTCTTATATTTTGGAGGTAAATCACTTTCATTAAATTTGAAGTAAACAAGTTAATTTGAAAAATATTTAACCCAACCAAATATCAAAAAATTGGAAATTTTCCTTGGTCCCAAACACACAAGGTACTCTGTTTTTCCCAAACTAACTCGATCCTTTTTTTAACCACATAGTCGTCAACCTGCTGGTCCAAAATCAAACGATTGAGGTCCTACTTGCAACTATACTAGTCATTTCCCCTCCTTACCCACCCACTGGCACTGACTGGCTCCTTCCATTTGCAGAGTGCAGATCCACCTAAGCATTCATTCAGCCAGCTCTTTCTCTCTCTCACTCCATGCATTTGATCCAAAAACGGTAACGCAATTCTTCACAATCAACAGTTATTACTCTTCAGATCTACACACATTCTCGTATAGATCACACCCATAACTGAAAAAGATGGATTCAAAGCCTTCCCCATCATCGGGAAGGTACGAAAATAGCAAGAAACCATATTTGTCGAAATCAGTATCCGATGCTAATAGCCATAACCAAAGCTTAGCATCAATTCTTAACAACCCACATGCTGGAAAATCAGATGGATGGTGGTGGCCATCAAATTCCTCATCCCTTCCCGTGGTTCCTGAATTCACCCCACTAAACCCACTTCCAAAACCCGGATCTGATATAGCCAGAACCGATTTTCTCCCTTACATTACATCCTTTTCCGACCCTTTTGCTCGTTTTCACGATATCCAACAGCACAGTAAATCCAGCCTCCTCGACGATCAAAATGGTGAAAATGCCCTTGTCGCATGTCTTCGAGAAGTGCCCTCTTTGTACTTCAAAGAAGATTTTCAGTTAGAGGATGGTGCCACCTTTAAAGCTGCCTGCCCATTTAGGACTACGGCTGAGAATTTGGTTATGCAAGAAAAGTTGTCACAGTATTTGGATGTAGTGGAGCTGCATTTGGTGAGGGAGATTTCTTTGCGTTCAAGCTCGTTTTTTGAGGCACAAGGGCAACTGGAGGATCTGAATTCAAAGATAGTTGAAGGGTGTAAGAGGATCAGGGAATTGAAAGAGACAATAAGGCTACTGGATACTAATTTGGTGGGGCCTGCAAGAAAGTTGCAGGAGCTGAATGTAAAGAGGGGTGATTTGGTTGCTCTTCAGAACAAGCTGAAGCTCATTATATACGTTAATCAAGCTTTATCAACTCTCAATTTGGTATGTTTGATTCCAGAACATCTTTAGTTCTATATCTGTTTCTTAATTCTGCCAACAATCTGCATTTATGCTTACCTTTGGGGTACTCTTATGGATAATGCCACTTACTGTTATCTAGAAAATAGATGAAGTCAGAGAAATTTCATGGAGATTATGTGAAAATGATAGTGGATAAACAGTATTTATGATCTTCTTCGATAGAAGAAAGAAGTTGCACTTATGTAGCTCCTCGTGCATAACACGGGCCACAAGTTGAAGGTATTGGAGGAAACCCTCTTTATGATGTTAGAATAGTGTTAGTGAAATGTACTCTCTAGTTGACGGTTTTTGAAAAATTAGATTTATGATAAAAGTATGAAAACATTAGGATTGACAATTTCTTCTTAGGTGTAGCTTGAGGATAGATTATAAAATTATGGCAATAAAACTCTTTATCTTTTAGAAATCTTGGTTTTTTCTTTGTGGCAACTTGAATCTCAATGGTGATTTGGTAGGTCGTGGTAGTTCAACTTAAGGTTTTATATGAAAGAGTGAGTACATGCCGTGATAAAAATTAAAAGAGTGAGAAAGAGACCCTGTTAAAAATTAAAAGAGTGAGAAGGAGGCCCTGTTAAAAATTAAAAGAGTGAGAAGAGGCCCTGATATAAAAAATAATAAAAGTGAGTAGAGGTCTTCCATGGAAGAAAGGTAAGAACAAACTAGTTACAATAAAAAGGTGAGCAAAGAGAAAACTTCGTAAAAATACAATCCTGCACTTAGAAATTGACCCTATGACGCACTAAAGCAAAGTGACAGCCAAATGAAAGAATAGATGGAACTTTCTTAGTGTCCTGTCAACATTAACTTCAGTAATATTATAGCTTTTGGTGGAGATGCTAAACATAGATGCATATAAGAGTATAATTGTTTTGATATTGGAGAAATCCCCTGTGACTTCTGCCCGTCTCTAGTTGGCGCAAAGGATTGAAATTTCGAGGAGTATGACCTCGCCACTCTACCTTCATCCCAACTTAAATACTAGCATGCAATAGTGATCGAATCCATAAATGTGCCCTAATCCACATATCACATGCTGTGTTCTTACTACTAACCAAAGCCTCAGACATGAGACAAAGGATTATAATTAGGGGATCAAAAATGTAACTTGTTTCTTGTTTTTGGGTGGGTCTTCCATGGAAGAGAAGTAAATATGAAAAACCGAGGTTAATCTCTACATGGCTTACACCCAAAGTTAGGGATGAGGATAAGGAAGCAAAAGTGTATACCAACATGATTGAGAGAGAGGAGTAAAGACTTGAATCCGGTTAAGTGTAAAACTTCTCCTGACAAGTTTCTGGGAGGAGATTGTGAGATAGAATTAAACAGATTGTTTTTAGATATCTACTATGTTGGAAATGCAAGAATTGGCAAAGCTGGAAGAAATTCATGGAGGCAAAGATCCAAATTCTTGTGGATAAAGGTTGGTGATAAAAATACAAAGTTCTTTCACAAGATTGCAAATGCTTAAAAAAGGTACAATAAATTGAGAACCCAAAAATTTGGGGAACTGGTGGAAGACCAGGAGGAGATCAAAGGGAAATCATCACTTTTTACAACAATTTGTACATGGAATATGAGAAGTGGAGGCCAACCTACTACTCAGATTGTTCCAGCATATCTAAAGAGTACATTGAGTGCTACAACAACTTTTCTTTGTGGAAGAGGTCGAGAAAACCATTAGAAGTTGTGAAGGAGAAAAGGCTTCGGGTCTAGATGGATATAACATGACCTTGAGAAATAAATAACATTGCTTAGGGTGTAAAGTTCATTAGCCATTGAGAAATAAATAACATTTCATGAAACAATATATTAAGTATTAACATTATTTATAAAAATTAATATATTGTACATATATAATTATAAACTTTATGTATATAATTTATTGCTATGGTTCGGTTTTTTCTTTGGGTCGTTTTTAATAAAGTCATACCAAATCAAATACTATTGTTTTAAAAAAAATTAAAACTAAGTCAAACCAAAATAAAATTTGGTTTATTTAATCGGTTTGGTTCGGTTTACGTTTGGATCAGTATTTAACCAAACCGGGAACACTCCTAACAACATGTACAACTCGGAAATGAATCTACTAGTCCACTGCATCCAAGATGGAGCATGGTACAATTGAAAATCTTGCCACAAAATTCTCGATCACATTATCTCAAGAAGAGATTGTTTTGTTATTGCTATCACCTGGTTAGTGATAAAGAGAGCATGTTTAACACAAGAAGTTCTACAGAAGAGTAAAGAGAGCATGTTTTACAAATTTCCTATCAACTCTACAATTTGATCTACATCCACTATACATAATTGTTTACACCAAAAAAGTAAAGATACTAAGCAATTCCATTTTACTTAGTGAATGGAATTGGATCTATCTTCAAAACATCTTCCATTCCTTCCATTCCTTTCTCTCCACACAGACCACCATATACACGATGGTATCAATTCCCACCATTTCTTTTGAGTCTTGCTTCCCCCTCTTCTGCTCCAACAACTGAATAGATTAGCTGTGTGCTCTGGTACGGCCCAACTTTGACTGGTAATGTTGAGAAAAAGTTCCTAGAGCTGTGCTGTGAACTTACAATGTAGGAATAGGTGACTCTTTGTTTCCCCAGTTAGATTACATAGAAAACATCTTGGTACTAGTGTCCTTCCTTTCTTCTGAAGGACCCCTTGGGTTAGGCATGCTTTTCTGATTACTAACCAGGTGAAACATTGCACTTTTGTGGGAATTAAACCTCTCCAAATATTCTTCCATTGATAATGAGCACTTCTAGATCTCCCTTGTTTCCCTACCTTATAGGCACAGTTAACTGTGAACTTGCCCTCCTTGTTATGTTTCCAGATAACCCTGTCTGTTGCATTTGCGTCAAGGCTAGTACCCCCCAATTTTTCCAGTAATGAGGCCACTCTCTCTATTTCCCAATCATTCAAAAGTCTTCTGAAGGATAAGTTCCATCCTTGTGTACCAGCAATCGCATACCTTGGCATCAGGATTGCTGCAAATGGAGAAGAGGTCCGGAAATGATTCACTTAAAGGGGTCTGATCAATCCAACCATCTCTCCAAAATTTGAAGCTGTTGCCGCTTCTCACTTTTAGAATCAGATTTTCTTCCATAAAGCTCCATAATGCTCTTATTTTATGTTATGTTGGAATTTGAAATAAGAGTAATATGTTAATATTGTTTTTTTGAATTTATGGTTTATTTTGAGTTCCAATTTATTTCCTTTAGTGTATGGACGTGCTATTTCACATTACATGCCATTCATTTTTCAGTTAGAATTGATAGATTATTTTTTTGGTCAAACATTTGAATAATTTTATGAAATTATATTTATAACATTGATCTTTTTGTCAAACATCATGCAATCTATGATGTTCTTACAAAATGTTTACTTTTTAGTTTTATAAATCTATTAAATTCATATATTATTAATTTGAAAAATATAACATATTTTCAAGAGACAATATGTAACTTAAATACCTAGTTTAATATCATTTATAAAGGCACATATTTGTCAAATATTAACTTATTTTATAATTTAATCTGTATAATTGCCCTTGTGAAATCAAACATTACACTTGTTATTACATTATGACAAACAAACAGATTGTCGTAATTACTATATTGTGTAATTACTAAGCTATGTAATCACTACCCTAGTAATTACACCAATTTCAATTACCTGGGTTTTCCAAACAAACCCTAAAATGTCCCTACATCAGCCTTATCCCCAATATTATTCTCTTTGACCTTGAATGAGGTATTTTTCAAAAAATAATCCTATCCCTTCATGATATTTCTCTACAAACCACAACCAAAAGGCAAAATGATCTCTCTAGTTCTCCACCACTCTTCCGCAATGCCATATTTATCAACTATCACCCCCATCTGCTAAGTTTGTACCTCCACCCTAAATCTCCAAAGCCATTTGCCCAATAAAGCTTTACTAAAGACCTTTAAATCTTTAATTCCAAGGCCTCCCCATTTTTTAGGGGACCTATGTATAAAAGTTGATTTCTACAGTTGATGATCTTCACGGTCGAAATTTTTGGGCTTATCAATGCTATCCACATGGATTTTTCTCTTCACATAAGGTTCTTAGAAAAGAGGGTCCCCCCCCCCTCCTTCTTATTCCTCTCAGTTATGGAGGGACTGAATTCGATGTTAAAACGCTGCTGATTTGTGATGGATTAAAGGCTTTGCAGCAAATCATCGAAGCTCTACTTCCCTGGAAGTATCACATTTTATTTGCAGATAATGCTCTTATCTTGTGATGCTATGACTGATCAAGTGCTCTATTTAAGAATTATACTGTCGGTTTTTGAGTTGGTTTCTGGGCTGCATGTGAACTTCTAACAGTCATCTCTTCCCTATAAACGAGGTCCTAATCTTCAGTTCCTTGCTGATATTTTAGGTTGTGTGGCATCAGTTCTCTTCCTACTACATACCTTGGCCTTCCTTTGGGTGCTTAAGGCAAGCTCCATTGCAATCTGGAAGGGAATGGAAAAAATGCACGAGGAAGTTGTTGGCTACTTGGCTTGGAAGAGACTTGTCTCTTAGGCGTCGTGTTTTTTTTTTTTTTTGGTTGAGAAGTTAACATATCTATTATCAACAACGGAAGCTACACCAGAGGTGTACTTTTAGTATTAGTTACAAGTAGTAGCTAAAGGAAGCAAAACCTACCACCTAACCTCTTAAACAATCTAAGATACTAGAAATGTTCTCTGCCTCTTTGGGAAATTCATGAATACACCAAAAATAGATAAAACACTAAACAATTCATTTTCAGTTTCTGGAAAGTGTTACTCTTGTCTTCATAACATCTCTGGTTTCTCTCCTTCCATATTGACCACCAGATACAAGCTGGGACAATCTTCCATGTCTCTCTGTGTCCTGACAAATTACCATGTCTGTTCCAGCAAGCCAGAACTTCTGATGTTCCTTGGCATGGTCCGTCTGAGCCCTCTCAACTTGATGCAGAACTGCCAAACTTGTTCTGTCACTTTACAGTGTAAGAAAAGTTGAATATGGTCTCAGCTTCAGATTCACAAAAAAAAACATTTGGAACATAGATGAAGACCCTTTTCATCAGTTTGTCTTGTTTTAATACAGCTTGCCTGGCCATCAACCAGGGAAAACATGCCACCTTGTAAGGGATCTTAACTTTCCAGATCATCTTCCAAGGGCAGGAACCAACTTGACTTGTTTTGCTGTTGCATCTATAGGCAGATTTGACTGAGAATCTCCCCTACTTGTCCTTCAGCCACACTAATCTCGCTACCTTGGTAGAAAATTCCTTGAACTGTTCAATGTTATGTTAGAAGTCTATCAACCTTTCCATTTCCCAGTCATTGAACATTCTCGTAAAGTTGAGATTCGATCCTTGATTATCCCTGACTTCCAGTATTATTGCTCCCTGTTGTTGATTCAGAAGGTATATTTCAGGGAATACAATCTTCTAAGGTTTATGACCAATCCACATCACTCCAAAAGGCAATGAAACAAAGGAGCAAACAGATATCTTATTTGTGTGATGCTTTGATAACTAGATTATTTTGGAACTTTTGGACTTCTGTTGAAAAGTGCTGATGTATTGTATTGTATAATCAAACATGGAGTTGTATTGTACTTCCTGAGATTAGTTCATAAGTAGCTGCAAATAGGTGTTGTTCCCTCTTTTCACTTTTTGGTTTGTGTGAAAGAACGTTTGCAAAGGAAGGAAAGAACGTGTGAAGGAAAGAACGTGTGAAGGAAAGGTGAATATCGTATACACAGAGCATTGAATTTAGGTACAATTTAGTAGAAGAATGAGAACCGTGGTTCTGCGAAGGAAGCAGGATGTTCACTGGGATATGGAGACATTCAGGTCTTAAAAAGATTCTAATGTATTCAAAGTGGAAAAAACCGATTGCTATGTTTGTTCCTTTAGCGGTTAACTGAGGAGGTTCTATTGGCCAACTAAACGTCTGTGTGTTGGGTCTTGAATAAAAGGTAAAAAGAACTCAGGAGACCTGGATGAAGAGGGAATTGTTGGAACAGGGGTATCATTTTATCTCTCACCTGCCTGAAACATATAAAAATCCTGATTTCTTTAGTTCGGGCCTGCACGAAGAGCGTACGGGAAACCGACGTGCCTCAACACGCCGAACCACTAGTTTGACTCCTTATATCAATTATGAGAAGAGGGTTTTCTTAAGCCAAGTGAAAATTCACTATAGGTATTCCATTTGGATGGTGTAGTGCGAGGTTGAAGATTTTATCTGTATCTCACTCCTCGTATCATTCAAAATTTTAAGATATTTTCCCTTATGTTTTCATGCTTGCATGGACAAGCAGTGGTCATCTTTTACCAGGTCGCCATGTGACAGCCATTTGAATTTTTGCTTTTTTGTAATTTTAATGTTTTTTGGCATGAGAAATTTGGGATGCTACTCCATATGTCTATTGACATCATAACAGAGGAGTGATTACTACCAAGTATTCTTCTATTCTGATTTTCATGTTTTGGTGTGTGATTTGCCTTTTTATTACAGTATTTAGAATCCTTGTAAGAAGAACAAGGACAGGTTGTACTTCTGGATATGTAATTATGGATTTCAGCACAACCTTTGGGTTGATGAATACACTGTTACCTTTCTCAATATTAATCCGAGTTAGCTCTGCATCTGTGTTCAGATTTATCCTTAAGCTATTGAAAGTGATATTTTCAACTTCATGGTATTTATCTAACAGCTATTTTATACAGCTAGTTGCATCTGCAGATTGTGCTGGAGCTTTAGATGTTACAGATGACTTGCAACATTTATTGGTATGTGAATTCGTGTTCAATTCCATTCTTAGCCTTTTCTATATATTGACTATCTCACTCTAGATTCTTCTTGGATTTCATTGAGGTTGTACCTTTTCTCTCTCTCAATCTCTTTCTATCCTTTCGAAGCAGCAATACATCAAACTTCGGAAATCTGTTCAGTTTATGATGCTTTGATTTTTATTGTTGGCTTAAAATGCTAAATTACATAAAAAATTAGAGAAAATTACAGCCCAATACCTTTGAGCCACCATCTAGTTTACAAATTATGTTCAGTGTATAGGTAGTGTATACTTTATACTAATATACATACCTCTACATATAATATACATCCATATTCACCCACATACATTTACGTACATATACACACATTATACAACCGAGTGTATATGTAGTGTATACTTCGGCCATGTTCGTTAAACTAGATCGTCTAATGGTATATATTGGTAATTATCACTAAAGTTTATCTATGGATTTTGAACATTGCAAATGCTTATGATGGAAGATGTTCTAACTGTCAAATGGTTTACTTCTTGATAGGATGGAGATGAACTGGCTGGTCTACATTGCTTTCGACACCTTCGTGATGAATTAGCTACTTCAATCAATTCTATCAATAGGTTAGTCTATTCGAGTTAGATTTTTAATCAGTTTCTTGGATTTGGTGACTTCATTTTATTATGGTTTTTGCAATTTTTCTAAGAAAAGTTGTATCTTCCGTTGTAAAAGCATTTATCTCTTGCTATGTTCTTATTGAGGTGCTTGTGCTTCCAAGATAGGATTCAATAGTTTATCCAACAAATAAACTAAGTTCAGGACATAACCATCCTTTGCATAATTAATTTACCCATCTGTTTCTACTCAGAATTGAAAGTTGTACCTACTGCTTCTTTATTTCTTGTTTTCCCAAGCACCTGGTGAGCGGATCTATTATGCTAGTATTCCCTTGAATCACCTTTTGGCATACTTTTCCTTGTAAAAAAGGTACAATATAGCATTCTTTAGAATTGTCACTTACCAGATTCAATCTTGTAGCATTCTTTCAGCAGAATTTTTGCGTATAACCATACAAGAAACTGGCAACATGGATGCGGCAATTACATCAAAATTTAAAGCACGGGCAACCATTGCAATTAATGGAGAAGGCCATGAAGTAAGGACTAACTTGTATATTTTGTATTTTGATGTTATTGCTGCAGATTATTTTCGTTCTGTATGTTAGACTAGAAAGCTTGTCTCACTTTTGTAAAAGATACAGTACCCAGTAGTTTGCATAAAGAACAGGTGTTTTGAGTCTTTATAAAACTCTAGTCGGAAGATGAAGGAATCCTACACAGCGGCTGTTCAAAACGTGCTACATGCTTGATTCTAATTGTAGTTTATATATTTTCTGTTTTTCAATAATCCAAATAAGTGGGGGTAGATGGGAGCGGAGGGTTTGCATGTGTCCTCTTTATATCATCCTGAATTTCAATATATTGGTCGATAAGAAAGTTATGGTATTAATGCCTACTATAGCAATGCTCTCCACTGCTGTGCCTTAGGCAACTTGCAACAGGTCAAACTAAATTGATTTTGAAATATTGCAGGCTAAATTGGATGAAGAAGAAACCTCAAATTTCCGTGACCGGCTTCTTCCATTTGTTATTGGATTACTTAGAACTGTGAGTTTTCTCTCTGGTTAATCTCTGGTATCATTGCTTATCTGTGTTATTGAAGTTTTGGGTTGATCTCAATTTCCTTGAGGTGGTGACTATTCAATGTCATATCATGATCTAGGTGACTAGGTCATTGTTCAGTGTCTTCCGACGACTCACACATGCCACTTCAATTTATACTCCCTTAGAATCTCGGGTAATTTTGATGAAGCAAAAATGTGTGTAGAAATCTGGATCAGATCATATTGAGAAGTGTTAAATTGTTACTCTAGCATGTTAGGTGAAGTATCGAGGTATGTAGGTCATAAGGTAAAAGGTAGGAATTAGATGCGAAGGAGCTCTGAACATAAAGAATAACATAGAGGATATTAGAAACGGTGAAAGCGTCTGGATAGATGGAGATTAAAGTTGGAATCTGTCAAATTCTTAATCTTTTGTTGTTAAAACGTAACTGTTTTAAATGGAGCATACAACAATGTACAACTGCTAGACTAAAGATGGGGGTGGGTTTATTAGTTTGACGAGTGTAAGTGAAGAGTAATTTTATTTAGTTACCAAATTAGATGTAGGTTGGCATAAGAAGGAAGGGGCTGAAAACTGCCTAGGATGATATAGTGGACAGAGGTTATGTAAACCTTTCGTCCCCATTAGTTCCATAGTTTCCTCCCTGTCTTTGTGTGTGTGTATGATTACTTATCGTCAACTAGGCTCATTATCATGAGAGCCATCAAGTTTCATTATATGTGAACTAGAAAATATTATACTCTGGTCTTCTTTAGTGGGTATAATTTATGGATCTATTTTCCTAAAGAAGCTGTGGAGGTCTGGTGCTCAAGGATAGCTGGTAAACCCATCAAGAAAATCTGGAATACAATTCCAGCACGCATTTCTGGGTAGTATGGAAAGAAAGGAACAACAGATATTTTAATGGTTGATCAACTTCAAATTTCAGTACTCAAGTCTAAATGTATTCTACTCTATAGTTGGTGCAAGCGCTCCCCTGTAAATTCCCCTGAACACTTTTTGGATTTTGTTTGCTCCCTGGAACTGTTAGCTAGTGTGTTTTGGAGCTAACTTATATCTTCGGTAATTCTGCATCCTCTTGATGCCATCATAGGAATTTCTTACTTCATCAAATAATAAATAACTTATTGATCTATTTTCATGAATGTTTTTTGAGCATTTGGAGTTTTACACAGAAATTTTTGTACGAGCATTTTCATGTTTGAATTTTATAAATTCCAGGCAAAACTCCCTGCTGTGTTGAGAATATATCGTGACACTCTTACAGCTGACATGAAAACAGCCATTAAAACAGCAGTTGAAGAGCTGCTTCGTGTTCTGGTTTCTCAATCTTCAGATTCAGATTTTGTTGCAGGAGAGCGAGTAGCTGATACAGATGGTGGGTTAACAATTTAATATATCACAGCTACTTGACTTTGACGAGAAGGGTTTGATAGAAAAGTAAATTTTTTCAACTATATTGTGCGGATCCTCTAAAGATGCGTCCCACCGGTGTAAGATCCTCCAAAAATGCACTTTTTTGTGAAGGACCCAACATGGTGTTATGGCAATTTTGGGGGATTCGAGCAACATAGACTTTCAATAGGCAAAAGGGTTTATTTCCTTTTTCTTTTAATTAGAAATCAAATGGTGCTAAGGAGGCTGATTCATTTTGGTCTGCACAGTTAGGGGAAGTGGGGATTGATGCTTTGGTTTCTGATTTCATGTATCTTCTGACTTAGGTGGGAGCTCATCTCTTGCCAGTAGATTGAGAAGCCTGGCACCAGAAAGTTTTGTTCAACTTTTAAAGGCAATTTTCATGATAGTGCAGGTAATGTGTACTTGCCATACCTTTCTCTGTTTATTTTGATTTGTGCTTGAATCAGGTGATGTTGCTTTTCTTTTTACACTTTTTGACATATAAAGGAACTTCTTTAGTTATTGTGGAACAAACCCACCAATCAAGCATATACAGTTCATTTTCATGCAATATATATTCCTAAAAAGATTCTATTGCAATGTTAATAAGATCCCTAGACCCTTTGGATCAATGCTTGAGTTGTTAACTTGTTCTAACCAATGATAAGTACCTGAGATCCTCATCTGGTTCAGACTCTTAATAATTAATTGATTTGGTGGCTGATGGTTGCTTATATTGATTTCTGGATAAGTTGAACTGTGCGAGTTAGCATTTCTCTGCTTTATAGGCCAATTGCATATCTTATTGCGTCTAGTCTTGATTATGATGCTTTAAAGTTGTTACAATTTAACTTTCTGAGTTTTCTTCTTACAACTTCATTTGTTGGGGCATGAATATGGTCCCATTTAAGGTGTGTAGTTATCTTGAAAATGTCTTAAAAGAAACAACTAGTGCCATCTATAAGTAGAAGTCTTTTCGACAATGACTCACTTCATCATAGTCCAACCAACTATTCTGTACTCTTTTTGTCAGGTACCACTATCACCTCACCCCTCACTACCTCTTCACTACCATCATACCTGCCAAAATTTACTATAGCTTGAATTTGAACTAAAGACCTAAATGATTAAGATAGTTGTTCCTGTAAAACATTTCATTTCAAAGATATTTTCTCTTAAAGCTGTTGTACACCCAACCGAAGGACCCTAACTTTGCAGGGGATTCTTTGGTTGGTGTTTACGAATTGGTAATTTTACCCTTACTCCCAAACTAGATTGCTTTACCAATCTAGTTTTTGCCCTTTTTTTCTTTCTTTTTGTTATTTAATTTTGGTATGATGTAACTTGATATTTTTCTTTTAGTGAATGCAGGCGCACTTAGTCCAGGCTTCTGAAGTTAAAAAAACAATTGAGTGGATTATCTGCCATCTTGATGATCATTATGCTGCTGACTCAGTTGCTGCTGCAATCACACTTGGAGCAGCAGCTGCAGAAACTGCTAGTGAAAGTGATGGTCAGATCACCACCTTTTCACAATTTTCTCCCCCAAGCAACTTTTCCGGGATTTTTTCAATTCAGGAGAAGGGAAATGATGCAACAATCATGTCAAATTTATCGAGAAATTTCAGGTTTATGTACATTCATTTGCTGTTATTCTTAGATGTTTGTGCTATTATGTTTTTATTTCGGAACCTGTAGTGAGGGAAAATCAACTTCTTGTTGTGTATTTGCTTGTTGAAAATATGTCCTTCAAACTGTGGGTATTCATATACATTTATTTGATAGATAATTACACATTTGGTCATTCTGTCATTGAAAAATTTCAAAATTGGTTCTCATAATATCCCAGCGGCATATGTAACTCCAAATTAATTTAATGTGCCTTTTGGTCTTCATAAGAATTAATAAATTAGTGGATTTTTAGCTTCTAAGCCATGCATCATCCTTGTGTTATGCTAGTGCAAGGTTATTTTGGTGGGTTTTGTTTTATAGTTTAAGAAAGACATAATTTCAAATATCATAACAATATAGTGTATTCTCTCCAAAAAAAGATTGAGTAAAAAGAAAATAAAGATTTCCGTTAAATTGCTCTTGGCAAGATTACATAGTCTAGTCCAATCATTAAGAATCCATTACATTTGTAGTGGAGGTCAACAACACATTTCTATCAATAAAAGGTTTAATGTGTGTAGTCGGCCTTCATGAAGACTAAACTGAACTTTGGCCTGATAAACCAAGACCACAATTACCCATTTCCTATTTGTATGACTGATTTTTCCTTTTAGGACATCCAAATGGTTGACACATATATACAAGTAAGGATATCATATCCATTTTATTAAAAAAGATTACTCGATCCATCTACTGATTGCAGAAATTCAAATTCATTTAAACAAAGATGTAATGTTATTACAATGACTAATCAGCTTCTACTTCAATGATCCTTCCACTCTTATCGGTTTAATTTTACTCTAAGTTACTTCATTTAACCTATAGTCTAGTGAACCATGTCATTTAAGATTGGAAGGAAATATACCATATTTCTTTTTCCAAAATTGTTCTCATACTTTGTTCCTAGCATTCTATGTTGGTGGAAGCACATACCTCATCTGGAAAGCATGTTAACTGGCTGTTGAAATTTTCTTGGCAGTTCTTTTTCTTTCTTCCTTTTGTATTTGTTCTTTTTCCTTATTTAACGGGTTTCTGTTCGGAATCTTCCAATCCGGACTACAAAAGATTTTATTTGATTTACCCTTCGGGATGGCCCAGTGGTTTGGACTTGGGACTTCTATGTTGGAGGTCTCAAGTTCAAAACCCCTTGCCAGCGAAAGCAAGGGGTTTGCCTTCTGGGTCGAGCTCGTAGCACTGGGCTTGCCTAGTGCGGGTTACCTCTCCTATGTGGTTTGCGAGCTATTGCATAGGAGCGGGGGTTTTACCCTGTGTGCACCCAAAGGGTAGCTGCTGCGGGTTTCCCTCGTCATAAAAAAAAAGATTTTATTTGATTTGGTTCTATTACTAGTATTTAGGGCATTGAATGAGTCGAGTTGTTTTCACCCAAGGGTGTGACCCTGGGTCAATGAAGTGGGTTGAAAACTATGAGGTCTCAAATTCAAATTCCAACAAAGCCAAAAACACTAGCGCAATTTCTTTTTATCTGTACAAGCTTGGTAGACAAGGTTATTTGGTACCTGTGCTGGTGGAAAGTAGCCCATGTAATTAGTCAAGATGCGGGCAAGCTGGCCCGAACACCACATTTATTGAAAAAAATGAGTCAGAGTTGTTTGCAAAACAAATTTCAAATTCACTTGTATTACCTCGAGTGATTATTTAGCTCTTAAAATCAATCTTGAATAAGAAATGGAGGTTAACCTTATAATGCTACTTGGGTATAGCAATAACAAACTAATTATGCAAATATACTATATTTTATTAAATTTTATAATATATTTTTGAACATTAAGCTTGAAATTTCCTTTTGATGTGATTTTTATTGATTTTCAGCTTATCTTACTAAGTAGCTTGGTGGAAAGTAGTTATAAGAGTATATCTAAGGTGCTTTCCAATAAACTAAAAAGGTTTTAAATGTGACAGTATCTACTTCACAGAATGCTTTTGTGGAAGAAAGACAAATCCTAGATGTAGCTTTGGTGAAAAATGAAGTGGTTGATTTGAGAAGAAAGCAAGGAAACTGAGGATTTTGTGCAAATTGGATCTTGAGAAAGCCTTTGATCATATCATTTTAAAGAAAAAGAATGCCTTTGATCACATCAAATTAGGGGCTTAAATGTGACAGTATCTATTTCATAAAATGCTTTTGTGAAAGAAAGACAAATCCTAGATGCAGCTTTGGTGACAAATGAAGTGGTTGATTTGAGAAGAAAGCAAGGGGAACTATGGATTTTGTGTAAATTTGATCTTGAGAAAGCCTATGATCACGTCAACTGGGAGTTTCTTGATTTCATTATGCTGAAGATGGGCTTTGGGACAAGATGGGGGATGTGGATAAGTTTTTGTATTCCAATAGTTAGGTACTCGGAATTGCAACTCATGTGGTTTTCTCAGTAGTTTGAGAGGTGTGAGGTAGGAGTTCTGCTATTTGCTATCACCTAAGTTGTTCATACTAGTTATGGAAGCAATGAGTAGGATATGGATAGAGCTGTGATGAGAGGTTACCTTGAGGGGGGGTTCATCTTTACATCGGATGGGGGCAAGGTACAGTAAGGGGTTCATCTTTATTAGCGGGCGACACTTCAGTGATTTCTGATGTTGACAGGACTCTTGTGGAGTATTTCAGAAAAGTATTGACATGGTTCCAGGTGGTGTCGGGCTTAAAGATTGATCTCAGAAAATGTGAAAATAATCCAAGTTGGTGAGATAGTGAACATTGAGATCTTAGCACAAGTGTCAAACTGTAGAGTGAGAGAATTTCCTACTACTCATCTTGGTCACCCATTAGGAGCATCTAACAAGGAACAACTTGGAACCCGGTTTTTAAGAGGGTTGAAAAGAGACCTACGCTATGTAAACTTTCGAGAATTCCTGCATACTTTATGTATGTCTTGGATGCATGCTTCAGTTAGCGTTATAAAGAAGTTGGAACATTCTTAGAGGGACTATCTATAGGATTCTCAAGTAGGGAGGAAAAGTTTCACCAGGTAAAATTTTGAGACTGTCACGACACTCAAGTGTTGGGGTGGACTTGGGATGAAGATTTAAAGGTTTTCATCAAGGCGCTATTGGAAAAGTGGTTATGAAGATTCGGGATACAGGAGAGCGCTCTATGGAGGGGGTGATTGCCGAGAAATATGGAGTCTTAGAAGGAGGACTAAAAATATCACTCTTCCTTGTGGGCGTGGGCTTTAGAGGGAAATCTTAAAGGGGTGGGAGGAGTTTATGGGAATACATCTTTAGTGTAGGAGATGGGTGTGGGTAAGTTTTTGGAGACACAGGTGGTGCGGGAACAATTCTTTGAGTATTACTTTATCTAACATGTTGAAGATTTCATGCCAAAAGGAGATGTTGGTACAACAATATACAAAGGCTTCAAGGTGGAGAAGTTCATTGGCATTTGGTGTAAACAAGATATGATGGGGGATATAGGACTTTTTGCTGACTTTATAGGTAATTTGTAATCTCCCATTGGGTAGTTTGATATGCTCTGATGAGATTGTAAGGGACCTATGCTCATCATTTGTTTGATGATGAGCCTTTTGTGAATACACACTTACCTTTATCTCAAAAAAAAAAGTGTTACTTAACTAACCTTCACATTGGATAGCCATGATGTATGAAGATGGGGATGGGGAATAATATCTTCTCTGTTAAGTCCTTTTGTGAGAATCTTTTGGATAGGGAGGGTTCATTTTCATACTTCTAAGTGTGGATCCCTAGGGTACAAAGAAAGGTGTGCCTTTTCTCTTGGTTAGCTACAAGAGGGGTAATATTGATGGTGGATAGTTTTTACTTGGTTGGTGGTGAAAGAGGCTGTACTTACACAAGAGAATCTTATGAAGAGGGGAATACAAATGTGCCCAAGATGCTGTTTTTGTGAGCAGGTTGCAGAGACAATTAATCATCTGTTCTTACATTGTAAAGTGGTTGGCCAGCTGTGGAATTTGTTTACTAGCTTCAGAGGTATAAGTTGGACTGTTCCAGGGAGAACAGGACAGGCTCTAGAAAGCTGGAATATGGAGGGCAGTGGCAGCACAGACAAGAGTAGATGGAAAATTGTCCCAGCTGTTATTTGGTGGACCATATGGAAAGAAAGGAATTCTAGGAATTTTGATAACAAGAGCAGCCCTCTGCACAAGATTAAAATGAACTGCATTATCACTTTTTGCTATTGGTGTAGTTCAGAGTATATAGATGACCCTGTGGCTATTGTAGACATTCTAGGGTCCTTATAAAGGTGAAAGGAGGATCTAGGGATAGTTCTCTTTTTTCTTCTTTTCTTTTCTTTATCTTTTGTTTATGCCCGACACACATGTGTGGAGGGAGGATATGATGTAAATTTTTGGATACCAGCTTTGAGCTGTTGATTGATATACAAATGTTACCTTTATCAAAAAAATTGATGGTGGATAGTTTGAGGAATAAGAGGATACAATGAAAGGTGTGCCTTTTCTCTTGGTTATCTGCAAGAGGGGTAATATTGATGGTGGATAATTTGAGGAATAGGAGGATTACTTGTGTGAGTTGGCGCTTCATGTGCAATAGTTCGGTAGACACTAATCATCTCCTTCTACATTGCTGGAGGGCATCTGTTTTTTTGGCGGGAAATACTCTGTTGGTTTGGTCTTCAATGGGTAATGCCAAGTACAGTTAAAGAAGTCTTGTTAGCTGGACTTTTAGGTGAAGGAAGAGAACGACACATGATGTGGGATGTTTCTCCACTAGCACTTATATGGACCGTGTCAACCTAGGTCAAACTCGTCCATAGAGTGTTGTTTGATTATTTTACGAGCCGAGCTAGTACATAGCATGTGTGAGAACAGCCCTAACCGTAGCCGGAATTTGACACGGTGACTTGAAGTTTCTCACCGATGATCTAATACCATGTGAGAAATATAGAAGAGAATATTATCGAATTGTGTATCTAAATTGTTACATAAAGACCCTATTTATCGACACTACATTAGATTCCTTTTCCAACTAGGATTCCTATTCCTATTCCTATTCTCATTCGAATTCTAACAGCATGCTTGAACTTGGTTCATCTCGAGTATAAACCTGCTAGTAATTTGACTACTTTAGAAACATGCTTATTTTTTTGTTAGCAAAGTCTGCTTGGCACACTAAAATGGGCTAACTATTTTATTATGTGCTTTAAATTGGTGTCTTATTTTGGAAGACTACTTAAATTGCAACGATAGATTTGCTGGATACTTATACATCTATATTTCTTTGATAGAGCTGACATATTGAGAGAGAATACAGAAGCTGTATTTGCAGCTTGTGATGCTGCTCATGGAAGATGGGCAAAGATCCTTGGAGTCCGTGCTCCTCTTCACTCTAAGTTGAGGTTGCAGGAGTTCCTAAACATATATAACATCACTCAGGAATTTATTACCGCCACTGAGAAAGTAAAACTTTGTCTTTCTATGAAGTATATCCTTTACTAATTTTAATTTGTGTGTCTATGCTTATAATTCTCTGTTATTCAAATATAAGCAGATTGGTGGAAGGTTGGGGTATAGTATCCGTGGAACCATACAATCACAAGCCAAGGCCTTTGTTGATTTCCAACATGAATCTCGAGTTTGTTCCTTTTCCAGCTGAATTTATAAATCTCGAGTTTGTTCCTTTTCCAGCTGGATTATTAATTGTTTTTGTTGGTTAATTCAGATGGCAAAGTTGAAGGCTATACTTGACCAAGAAAATTGGGCTGAGATTGATGTCCCTGATGAGTTCCAGACTATTGTCACATCACTGTTCTCTTCCAAGTCAGAGACCAGTGGACATGCTGATGATGATTCTGCTGACACTGCAACAAGCAAAACTGAAGTGGTTCGAAACAGCAGTGATCCTTCAATGGTGGATGCTGGACTCCCAAATATATCACATAATACAGAGCAGACTGATTCTACTTCAACACATCCAGATAATACAGCACAGGTTGGTTTTTCACAATTGAGCTGATAAGCTCAGGGCAGTACTGATTTGAGACTATTTTAATTCAGAGTAATGACACGAAATCAAGAGAACGCGGAAGATCATCTCCTAGAATGCTATCGTTTGGGGGTGTTGCATATCACATGGTAAACTGGTCAGTGATTCTTTCTTATTCAGATAAATTCATCTGTTCTTTTGAGTTAACTTGCAGGTTTTTTTTTTCCAGTTTTCATTTCTTTGTCATAATTTTCTCTCTCAAATGTTTCTCTTCTTGGCCCTTGGTTCTTAAATACTTAGAGGTTGTTTGGTACAAACATTGATAACGCAAGGATTAGTAACACGTGGTTTAGTAATGCAGGGATTAGTAATACATGGATTATTTTTTATCAAGGGTTTGGTTCATTCCTTCCCACTTAATCTTGTGTTTGAGTTAAAACTTACAAAAAATTCTTTCCTATTATACCCTTTATTATGAGATTTTCTATTTCTTATAATTGGGTCAATGTAGATAACCGCCGGACAATATTTTTTTTTGTAGGATTTTCTATTTCATTTAACTAGTCAAGTTAAATACTAATATATATATATATATATATATATAAAAATTGTTAATTAATTTTTAGGTGTGATGTACCACTATGGAGATCCTTGATGGCACGGTGTATTTAAGGGTACTTAAATTGTTCAATACCTGAAGCTTATTAAAAATAAATAAAAAACAAATAGTTCAAGTGGTCAATCGACAAACTACTTTGAATAAAACCCAAAAATGGGACAATTTTATTGTAGTAAAATCATCAAATTACACTAAACGGATTTGGGGAATTAAAAAGAACATATATAACCATTCCAATATAAATAAAAAGGACATCAAATTATAAAAGAAATTTATAACCATTCCAATATAAACCTTGGGGGATAGTTTAGTCATTTAGGGGTCTTATCCGAGGATTGTTAAACCTTGGATTAGTTATCCCTCCATTTTCTAGGGATAAAATAAGACCTCATATGGTGTACTAATCCATGGATTAAGTTAAATAAAGTAACCAAACGATGTATTTGATGGACTAAATTTCAATCCGTGGACTATTCTAATTAATACTACCTACCAAATGGATCCTTAATGCTGCCTGGTACTTAATATTACCTCCTTCCCCTTATTGCTACTGTTTCCTGGTCATTTAGCATGGTTTCATTTTTCTTCTCAAGGCTGGAACCTGCAAAAATAACATCATAATGTTGCTTTTCAGTGGCTTGATTTTGGTGAAGATGTTGTCAGAATATATTGACATGAATTATAGTTTAACTGGCCTATCATCAGAAGTAGTTCACCGTGTTGTTGACATCTTGAAGTTTTTCAATACGAGAACTTGTCAACTTGTACTTGGAGCTGGAGCCATGCAGGTATACTCTTGCTATCTAAATCAACAATGTGTACCGTATGGATCATTCCTTGGATATACCAAACAATTTGGATGCAATCCACAAGCCCATCATCCCTTCTACTTCCTATCCTATTCATCGATTGTGTTGCCTTTTAGGATAAAGTGGGCCTGAACAGACTAGTGCATGCATGTAGTTTGGGAGTGAGGATAGTTGATTGGTTGATTTATACTATGTTTGATAGGCAAAGTAAATGTTCCATTGTTGTAATAAAGCAACATAAAGAGAGGCACTTATAGACAAAATTTATGTACTAAGGCTAAGCCCATGGGAATTTTAAAAATCTATCAGACTGTCTATTGCATATACATCTTTGGGTTTTCACCAAAATGCTAATTGCTGCAAACAAATATCTTTTATCTATGTATATGTTGAGCTATCCCTTCAAAACATCTTATGTTTATATGTTTTGATTGGCATTTCAAGTACCTTGGGCTTATGCAATGCCTATTACATGTATAATAACGGCCTTTAGCCCTTGTAGGTGTTATGTGGGTAGTATGGAAGGAGAAAAATAGGAG
The DNA here is from genome assembly GCA_029582685.1 of Solanum piurae. NCBI lineage: Eukaryota > Viridiplantae > Streptophyta > Magnoliopsida > Solanales > Solanaceae > Solanum > Solanum piurae. The sequence goes on from JAJOOO010016485.1 coordinate 34,212, forward strand.
AATGTTTGAAGGGGTTGAAAATGATTTTGTACAATTAAAGAAATCTTTTATTTCTAGTTTCATTTAGATGCAGCTATAAGGTTTTATTTGTATAAAAGATTGAGTATCTTTATTTGAGAAACATATGTTTGTGTAGGTTCTGATATTCTTGGTGTATGACTTGGATACAGGTATTGATGCAGGGGTTTCTCCACCATTAATAAAATCATTTACTTTATCATCACAATAGTAGATTGCTTAGTTGATTTTCTTTTTATAAGATATTTTAGGAATTGAGTGACTAGGAGGCCAAGTTTTTTTTTTTTTTTTTAGAATAGATAACATTTGTATTATAAACCAGCACTTGGGTAGTGCTAAACCCCTTTACAGGAGAGAGTACAGCAATAAACAAAGAACTCCTAATTCTAGCATGACTTCAACACTTCTAGTATATCTTTTGCATCTATAGGATAGTTTTTATTTGAAATCGGTAACTTTCTATAGGATAGTTCTTTGTACACCTAAAACACAAAAGCAATATACGATCTGTTTTAATTTTCTGTATTGTTCTACTCCTGTCTTGAAAAACCTATCATTCCTCTCCTTCCAGATGGTCCACTATATACAGGCTGGGATGGTTCTCCAGTAACTCCTGCTTTTAGCTCCCTTCCGAGCTTCTTCCCAACTAGATAGAGTGTCAACAATCTTGCTAGGCATTGTCCATTATATGCCTCTGAGATTGATGAAAATTTTACATAGCTGGTCAGTGATTCTGCAATGCAGGAACAAGTGTCCAACTGTCTTAGCTGCCTCTCCACACAAACATCAGTGTGTGACTTAAGATAATGTTCCTCTTCCTTGGGTTTTCACATGTCAAAACAACTTCTTTTGTTTATATAGAGGGTAGGGTTGCGACTTCTTTCCCTAGGCTTTTAATTTGCATGCCAAAATGTCGTCTGGTTTCCCTGAATATGCAAAAGAATTCCACCAAGAACTGATTTTGTCTATAAATCTCTCTGTGTTTAGCCACCAATATTCGAATTTGAAATAAGATTTGTTCAGGTCCCCATGGTCCACAGTGTAAGGCTATAGGCACATGGTCTGACGTCAGTCTTTGTAGAGCAATCTGCTTCACTTTACTGAATTGTTCACTCCACTCAGATGTGAATATAATTCTATCAATCCTTGATGCAGCAGTGTTCAAATCTCCCCTGAACCATGTATGTGCTCCTCTTTCAAGTGGAAAATCAAAAGCTCCAAGTCTTCTATGGTATCTGAGAATTCTACCATGGCAGAAGACCTTCTTTGACAGTTCCTCTTCTCTGTGGGGAGCCCTACACACATTGAAGTCCCCGCATACTACCGAAGGATCCTTCATTACACCTCTAGGAAGTGCATTCCATTCATATCAGTAGCATAAAACCCCACATAAAGTCTCCAATAACCATTTACTGACATGCGTACTCTTCTCCACTTGCCATTTCTGCACTGATTCACCAAATCATCCAGATAAGTAGTGTTACAAGAATGTTGAACTTGCTTTATCGATTATCACGTGCACTTCAATGACCTGGCTAGCTGATTTGAACTTTTTGGTAGTCTTGAATTGATAGCCGCCGCTTGGTAATAATTCTTCTGACTTGTTCAGGCTTCCATCTTATGATTGATGACTTCTCTGCGTATCTCTGTGTATTGCAGTAATTTCGATCCTTCTGGTCTCTTGGTGGAAATTGATGACATGATCTTTTATATTCCTGAGGCATTTTAATACACACTGCCTAAAAAATTGGACTTCTCACAATATGATAATCATAGATCTCTATTCTCTTACTCCATAGCTGACATGGTCATGTTTTTCCTTTCCTTTTTGATGCCAATTTGTAGGAGATGGGTACACCATCAAAGCTCTTTCAATCTTTTGTAACTTGACTCAAAATTATTTTTGTGCATGATGATTTCATATCAATAATCAACTGCTACTCCCTTCAAAAGATGTTTTCTTGCAATAAAAAAAGGCTATTATCTTGCCATTTCACCACATTGACTATTGACTTCTGATTGTTGTTGTATCCCACTTGAAGGATCTGGGGTGTATGTTAATGAGCACATATTTCTGGTCTGCGACTTGTTTTTGGTGGTTTTTAAGATCACAAACATGCCAGAAAAAGTATTATATTGATGTTTTATTTTTTCAGATATTCTTCTGAATCATTATCAACCAATAGAAGCTTTCAGCTTTTGTATAGTTTGCCTGTAACTTGGACTAAACATTTTCTAGTTTCTATCTTGTATATGCAGTATTGGTGTCGTTAATTAGAGAAAAAAATGCAGGTGTCAGGTTTGAAGTCTATCACTTCTAAGCACTTGGCTTTGACAAGCCAAGTCATCGGTTTCACATACACTATAATTCCAGGTAGGCAATGATGACGAAGCTTTTCCTGGTGGTTCTTATATTGTTTCTGGCTTTTGTCTAGTTCCTTGTCTACTATTGTATTCATTGTTGATCTTTGGTTTAAGATATATCAATGTGCTCAGACATTGTTCCAATGGTAATAACATGCCATTACCATTTGTGTAAAGTTTCTACCTGAATGGTGGTTGGAATTTAAAGGGGAAAGTATGCTGTTTGTTTACATTGTTATCTTTCTACCTCTGTCAGTGTATAGTTGAAATCATTAACAGTGGGAAGTCCATTGCCCATCATACAAAAAGTCATGTATTGGCATCTTTCTACCTGAGTGTCTGAATAAGTATTCTGAGGAAACCAACCATTCAGGTTTTCGGTAGAGTTAATCTATTTTCATCAGTGAATGCATCCTACCTTGGGTGTTTTTGCATTACTCATGATCACCTCTGTCAGTTGATAATTCTGAAAGCAGCAAGTTCCATCAAATCTTAATAGTTGTATAATTCCTTATTCTTATTGAGAACTCCTGCTTTACCACAATCATGTCTAAAATTGTTGATTTCCGACTTGAACCTGTGTCTTTAATTGCAGAATCTCACCTATCTCATCAGCCATTTTATATTCCCTTCATCTCTCTGTCCCATATGCATAGTCATTACAAACCTGAAACTCTGTTGACCATGCTCATTTTCTCCAATATTCAGCCTTTCTTCATTAGACTAGTGCCACATCTCTTTTTTCACCCTTTTTTCATTAGGCTCTTTAGTGCTACATATAATTTCCTCATTCTTTCTAATTAGATTATTTACTTAGTGGGGCCGATTCATGAGGTCCTAGGTTCAAATCCCAGCGAAGACAAAAATAATAGGTGATTGCTTTCCATCTGTCCAAGTTGTGGTGGGTAGAGTTACCCAGTATCTGTGTTGGTTGGAGGTAGCAGGTACCTAGTGGAATTAATCGATGTACAAACAATTGGCCAAAATACCACCATATTAAAAAAATTAGACTACTTAGTACTGCATTGAGTAGAAATCAGGCATGGACCCCTATCCATAAATTAAAATCCAAAAGGCATATACATATGGAGGGGGACAGGGTGCCTTACCTCTTCAAAACTAAGTAATGATTGAGTGTACTCTACCCTTTACAATTTTGTGCAGACCTAGTGTAGTTATCTTGACTTAGTCTATGAAAGATTAGAAAAATACTAGGCTTAGGAGGACTCCTCCTAATTAGATGTGATTACTTTATATGTTACTTTCTTTAGGCCATAAAGGGTTTCTTTTCTCAATATTAGAGTTGTCTCTTCTTCCTGATTCCCAAGATAAATTGGTAAGGGACACCCAAGAGACAAAAGTATTTCATTTTATCTGGAAAGGAGAGGAGGATCAAATTCCTCTTAACTCAATTTGTTGACCGCAGATGTTAGAAATCATCTTAGAGTAATGATTCTTATTACTATTGTTTGAAATATGATATGGTTCTGTAATAATGTATGCTCTCCCTTAACTGCATAGGAACTGTGTAGAAGTATTTTTCATGCTTAAAGAACTTTTAAGAATTTCTTTGTTACCTATTGTGTAACCTGTTTCCATTTCGGACATTTTGTGTGTTGAAAGAAATCAAGAGAATACTGTTTCTGAGAGTGCCTGAAACACACAAGGGATTGCTAATGCTGGAGGTTGATCGAGTAGCACAGGTAAGGAAGAAATTTTGCTTAGATTTATTCCAGCATATTCGTTCCATCCTAGTAGAGTAGCTACTTGAAGAATGAATATTTTCTGTTTCTTCACCAGCCTTCAAGATTTTTAATGAGGTTCCATTTTCATTTGTGAAAGTTCCTTGGGTATTTTTCATTTTTCTGTTCTTTCAGTAAACTTGATGTAGATTCTCTTTTTCTTCTTTTTGGGAGGGTGAGATTGGGATAGGGAGGAGTGTAACTTCAAGTCTTTTATTCTTTCTTCGCTTGTTAAGTTTGGACCACCTTGATGCCTGTTAGTATATTATTTTTTTACTTATAAAAGAGAGATCGTACCCTTTTAATTGTACTATATGTGAGTACGATATTGTGTGGAAGAAAACAAAGAACAAAGGGCATCTTTTTGAATGTTACCGCTAGTTATGCAAGTATGGACCATATCAAGCTATACCTATTCCACACTATTCCTTGTATCTATTCACATTTATTTGTTTTTCTCGCTCATTCTCAATAGAAAATCAACTGCTATTATGTTTTAGTGTGTCCCAGTCAAATATTTTTCTATGCTGAGATCATTGTACTTTTAAAGCATCATAATCCAAGATTTTGGCTGGACATCCTTGACCTAATCTCTTTCTTGAATTAGGACTACAAAGTTCATCGTGATGAAATACATTCAAAGTTGGTACAGATAATGCGAGAAAGATTGCTGGTACACCTTCGGAGTTTGCCACAAATTGTTGAGAGTTTGAATAGGCAGGAAGATACTGACTCACAGCCAAGTCAGTTTGCTCGTTCAATCACAAAGGTAGAAGTTTGTTTGCTATATGTCTCACTGCGTTTTTACCCCAGTTGCCCCATTTTCCCTACTTTTTTAAAATTAAAAAGTGTTGTCAATTGTGAAAGAGAAAGTTAGGGTGGGCATACCCATTTGTTATCATTTCTCAATGATTTCGCATTTGCTTTTTGCAAATACAAGATATATAAATTTCAGACCCATAAGCCTTATTGGGGGGGTCTACAAGATCATAGCTAAGCTCCTTGCAGAGAGACTAAAAAAAGTAATCCTAGGCATAGTAGACAGGAATCAGATGGCCTTCATCAAAGGAAGGCAGATCATGGATGCTGTTTTAATCGCAAATGAATGTATTGAAGCTAGAGAAAGAAGCAACAAGCCAGGGATTGCCTGCAAGTTGGACATACAGAAAGCTTTTGACTACCTAAATTGGAATTTCCTCATCCAGATGCTGGAAAGAATGGGTTTTGGAGTTAAATGGATCAACTGGATCAAACATTGTATTGGCACTGTGAGATTCTCCATCTTAATCAACAGAGCACCTACTGGATTCTTTGCTTCGCAAAGAGGATTGAGACAGGGAGACCCACTATCTCCCTTTCTGTTCATTATAGCCATGGAAGGGTTGAGTAACTTGATCAACACAGCAAAAGGGAAAGGATGGATCAAAGGATTCCAAGCAGGAGAACTAAACAACTTGGAGGTAACTCACCTTCAATATGCAGATGATACTTTGGTGTTTTGTGAAGCAAAAACAGATCAAATCTTGATTTTGAGGATTATTTTTGTCATTTTTGAGGCAGTCTCTGGACTCCATATCAATTGGGGAAAGAGTTTTATCTATCCTATCAACACTGTGACAGGGATGGAAAGATTGGCTAGCAAGCTAGGAGGCAAGATTGGGGAACTTCCAACAACCTACCTAGGCATGCCTCTGGGAGCAAATAGCAAGTCCAAAGGTATTTGGAATGGGGTCCTAGAGAAATGTGAAAAGAAACTCACCAACTGGAAAAGTCAG
>JAJOOO010016486.1:0-25362 GCA_029582685.1 Solanum piurae
TTAAATAAGTTAAAATAAATAATGTGGTTTTGTTGATGGATTTAGTTGTTGGAATTAAGTCAAAACTAAACTAGTTCAAGTTAAAAAGTTGTTAAGTTGTTTAAATAAGTTAAAATAAATAATGTGGTTTAGTTGGTGGATTTAGTTATTGTATTAAGTAAAAACTAAACTAGTTAAAGTTGTTCAGATTGTTGCTATGTCGGCTCAAATAGCTAAACTTACAGCGGCACTGGCAGAGTCGGAGCGGAGAAGAGTAGCTGAACAAGAAAGCATAAGTGACACCGTTCAGCAAATCAAAGAACAAGTGATGAACCTCGCTCGTCGACCTACTACTTCGGCTCCCGATGACACTGACGACGAGAGTGATGAGGATGATTATGTAGAACCCACTCCCTACTTTAAATCTCTAGACATTTATGAACTTTTTGTAATTTTGAAAGACTTTATAAGTCTTTAATTTGTGATTTAGATATTTTTTAATGTTATTTTAAGTTTGTAGTTTTATGTTTTGTTTAGATTGTTTATAATTGTGTGTGTTTGATTGGGCTGAATAGTGTAGAATTGAATTGAATTGCATTTGCAGGTGGGCAGCAGAAACTGCCAGTTTCTACTGTCAAAAATATTGCAGGAAAAGCGACGGACAGTGTGGTTTTGTCCGTCGCTTTTCTGAGTTTTATTTTTTTTAAATCCCAAAAAAGCGACGGACAACGTGGTTTTGTCCGTCGCTTTTCAGGAATTTTCAAAAATAAAATTTCCAGAAAAGCGTCGGACTGCGTCGCCTTTTAAAAATAAATAAATAAAGTGACGGAATCCGTCGCTTTTGTTAAAAAAAATTAAAAAAAAAATAGTCAAAAAGCGACGGACAAAGCGTCGAGCTAAAAAGTGAAGAAGGTGACTGCGTCGCTTTTCCGTCGATTTTGACCAAAAAAGCGACGCATTTCGTTGCTTTTGGCCGTCGTTTTTTGACAATTTTTTAGTAGTGTTTCCAAGTAACCCGGACCACTCAGGGATCCAACATGCAACAATTATTTCATGAAATAATACACTAGGTCCACTCATGAAACCATGAATACATAATTGGTCCTCTCACAGAATCCAAAGCAAATTGTTAATGTACCGTCGTGGTACCCGAGCTAACCAACAATCACATACAATCATGCACAATCACATAACATACTGAACAAGACCACTCAAAAATCATACATCACAATCACAAGTTCATTGCATGAGATTACCTATATGATGTCACAATGTATGTCTCACTACCATGCATTGTACAAATTATACTATAAAGCAGTAGACATGCATACATACATAAACCAGAAACATACAACCATCCTAACAGGAACTCAAGGCAAATCAAGAACTAGAGAACCACTCCCTAGCCACTACCTTATCTCCGCCCTAACAACACATAATAACAATTTCTAACCATCCAAATTATGTGACCGAAGCCCTATACATGTAGTATATGAATATTTACAAGATAAAATACGATAAATGCAAGTCTAACTAGCTACTTAATTGTAAGAAAATTAGCCTACATGGGCGTCAAGCAAAAATTGATGAACCTTGCCCATGAATTTGACTCTGTAGAAGCAACCTTGATGAACAGACATTGAAATTCCATAGACTTTCACTTCTCATGCGGTAATTCTCCCTCATCCATTTCTCTTTTACCCCTGGTGCCCTTGGAGGGTTTTTGGTGCAGCTCTCGTATATTTCTCCTTTCAAAAGAGAAAGGAAAATAAAAGACGATGCAATAATTAGGTTGTTAAATTTCAATGTCCTGCTATAGAGGCTCTCATACTGCTATATTATCGTCGCCATAGCTGAGAAGCCTTCCGCTATGGCGAGCTAACATCAGCCCTGCCCAGAAAAATCAAGTTTAATTTTAAAAAATCATTGTGTGCTCAAACTTTTAAAAATTCTTGCACCATCTGTCACGCTCCGAGCCTACACCCTGGACGTGGCCGGCACTCGAGAACCATTGCTGGCCCCAAGCGAACCCTTGGCCTAGCTTACTTACTCAGCGGAAGACTTTACTCAAGATAAATACTTTTAAAACAAGTAAACTGAACTGCTCAAAATATAACTTAGAATGTATTATAATAACATTCACTGCCAAAGTGGAAACTCAAGTCTCAACTTAACTGAAAAGGAAAAGTAAGGACTCATGAACTAACATCACTAACTCTGACCATGAAGCCTCTAAGCAACTGATATGGATATTGGGACAAGACCCACGACATCCTAATGAACTAAAATACTGAAAGCAATAAAAAGGATCCTCCGGAAAGCTAGAAGGCTCACCAACTGACTCTGAGTTCTCAACTGGATCAACGAGGCGTTGGATGTTGATCCTGGTTACCTGCGTCTGCATCATAATAAGATGCAGGCCAACTGGCATCAGTACATTGAATGTACGAGTATGCGAGTTGGAATGCTAAACATAACTTAAGCTTGAAAAGAGTCTGAAAGAAACACTTACCTTGGCTTTACTCAACTCCTGAATAACTTAACTCAATATAAAGCAATAAAACACATGTAATAAATAGAAAGCTTTTAAAACAGTAGAAAACAACTTAGTTCGTTAAAGAAAATGCAATAACAAACTCAACTTTACTCATATAATAAAGTAATATAATTTTTGTGGGAGTTTTTCTAACCTACAACCACCACTATGAGCCTAAGTGGTGATACAACGTCTTGCCCACGATGCCAGAACTATCCTATACTTTTCCGTCATATAGAACGCTTAACTAAGTGGGTCCACTAGTCTATGCTAAAAGAATCTTAAGGAGTCATCTAAAAAGTATGATCATTTACTACCCATGATGGCTACATGATTTATGGAGACGTGAGTTATCTGAACTCAAACTCGTCCCCATATCGGTGCTCAATACCACTCCCAAAATATACTTAGCTCATATGTTTGTAAAAACTAAACTCTTTCTTTGGTTTGAGATAATTACTCAAAAACTTTAGCTTAAAATCTCTCTTGGAAATCTCAGTTTTCATTCTTGCTCAAATGTGAAAACATTCTAACTCTTGGGAATACTTACTTCCCGTATAATCTTTGAAGAATGAACTTTACTCTTACTCTTTACTGAAAACTAGCTCAAAGGCTCTTTTGGAAATCAAGGTTTCCTTTCTTCTTTAAATGTGAAAACATTTACTCTTTGGAAATACATAGTCCCGATATACTCTTTTGAAAAAATGAACTTCAAACTTTACTCTTTACTCAACTCAAAACTCAAGTCTTAAAAACAAAGTTAAAACATTTGTAAAAAACTTTTGGAAAACTTTATGAACTTCTCTTAACTTGACTCTTGACTTCTCTTGACTTGACTCTTGACTTCTCTTGACTTGACTCTTAACTTCTCTAGAATTAAATTATTGATTCAAAGGTTGTGATTTGTGATAGGAAAAATCGCATGATGTTTAGGAATGATTTTAGATAGCTAAATATGAGAAATGATCAAGAAATCACTGCCTGGAAACTTGTCCGCGACGCGGAGACGCAATTTAATATTTGATCGCAAAATAAATTTTGAGGTAGAGAGGTCCGTGACCTCTCCGCGGCGCGAAGAGAAAGTTACACTTCTGAGACGCGGACCTGGTACCCAGTTTCTGCCCGACTTGTTCCTTCTTCATTTTCTAACCCCAATTCGCCTAAATTCGGTTCTTTTTCACAAATTCCCTTTAGAGTCAGATACCCAGTATGTATACACAAGAATCTAACTCAAACAACTCAAGGAAACAACATTATAACCTCAAGGAACTCCTCAATCTCAGCCTAACTCAAGAATGAAAGCCAATTTCAAGAACACCATTCAAGATTCATCAACTTTCAACTTTCTAGAACAAACTTCGCTGAAATAAACATGATTGGCGCATGGGTGAACGAACCCAATGCTATGAAAGACTCACATACCTCGTAGGGATCACCCCTTGACGAAATCCACGAGCCTCGCTTCAAGAACTTGACAATTCCTTGCTCTTTCTCCTCTTTTCTCCTATTTTTTTCTCTTCTCTCTAAACCCTATCTTGTTTCTCAAAAGCGTAAATTGAATCCAATCAGTTTAGATCCCAACTTAATTACCAAAAACGAAATTAATTAATTGGGTGGTGAAAAGACCATAATCCCCTTCTGAAATCTGGATTGGACTTTTCTTATTTGAACAACCCAACTTCCAATGGGGATAACTCACTCATACGAACTCGGAATCGTGCAAACTCGGCGGCGTTGGAAATATTATTCCAAGATCTTTGCTATGATATATGGAAACACACCTAACTCATCTTGAGCTAGGAGTTATGGTCGTTTGAAGTTGACCAAAAACTCAAACTTTACTTAACCAATTTTCCAGATTTTTATTATTTCCAAAAATCACTCTTTCTAATTCTAGCTCTTTCTAGTTCTTTCAATTTGCGAGATGTTACACCATCTTTCCAAACTTTTGGGACTCTGCTTGAGGTGTCCTTTAGTAACGACGGATCGAATCGTTACAGAACCACCATTAACTATAGTAAATGAGGTCTTTGTTATAGGCGAAGCCAAGGCATTTTACCCACATTATTTTACTGTTTGATTTTTTCCAATCTCGGCCCGTGGGGACCTATATGTCAGGGTAATATGGTCTTAAATAACTATAACGATGGGAAATGTCATTACAAAAGGAAAAAAATACTCCCTCCGTTTCAAAAAGAATGACCTCCTTTCCTTTGTAGTCTGTTTCAAAAAGAATGACCTCTTTCCTTTTTTGGTAACATTTTAATTTCAGTTTTCCACGTGGCATGTTTAAAGTCACAAGATTGAAGGGCAATTTAGTACATTTGACATAACTTTAATTTAGGACCACAAGATTCAAAAGTCTTCTTTATTTTCTAAAACTCAATGCCAAGTCAAACCAGGTCACTCTTTTTGAAACGGAGGGAGTATATAAGAGGGCTAAAGAGCTGCTTATAACTTCTTATTGTCAATCCATTTGACTTCGTTGAGACTTCCTGATTCCTGCTCATAACAAAATCAAATAAGTACCAAAAGCTCAAAATAATATTATGACGATCGAGAAGAAAATAAGAATGGGATACTCACGAGAACATTTGAATTCTAACTCTTGTTAATTGAGAAATCTAAGAATTCAAGTTAAGTTAAATTTTCAAGGGCCTTTGGTATTCTTCAGGGCAAAACATTATGTGAGAAGCTAAGCTGATGAAGTGATTCGAGATTTTCTAATGTCTCAGTTAAAATTCAATCTAACTATGTAATTATATTTGGCTAACCAAGTAGTACACTTGTAATTATGCTATGAAATCTACTGTCTCAGTTAAAATTCAACCTAACTATGTAATTATATTTGGCTAACCAAGTAGTACACTTGTAATTATGCTATGAAAAATAAATAGGTCATCATAATTAGTCTATTGTTTAATTACTAAGTTGTATAATTACTATCATAATAATTACACCAAATCCAATTATCACGTGACTTTTTAAACATACCCTTAGTTTTTTCTACTCCATTAGGAATTGCAAAAGTCAAGTTAAAATCAAGTGACATACCTATTAGCTAACCAATTGAAAACCCGTCATTTAAGAAAAATAACACAATAACTTGATTGTTTTTTCCTCTTTCTAGCTTTTTATATCTTTACTTTGCACATGTTGTAGTACGTAATATTTTGGGGGGAAAGTGCATCACAACATGGAAATAATTTCTTCTATAAGAACTTGACATACTAGAAGAATTGCATATTCTACAAACATTAATAAGTGTCCAAAAAACAAAATAAATATGAATAAAAGTTAATTGTACAATTTTATGTGAGGGAAGGTCCACCTATGTTGCCAAAGAGATTTGCACTTTAATGGACAAATTCTTATGCAATATCCTCTTCATCATCATCTTCATCTTCGTCTTCGTCTTCATCTTCGTCTTCTTCTTCTCCTTCTTCATCATCGTCATCTTTGTGAATAGCCAAATATGGATTTTTCCCAATTGGCTTAAAATTATAGAATATAAACATATAGAACATCAAGCTTGCACCTTCAGCAGCAACAACAGTAACCCATTCATGCATATAAGTTACTACACTTTCAATCATAGCAATTCCAAATCTAGTGAAATACAAGAACACAATCAAGACAACATAAAAATGCCTAAAAAGTGTTAACTTTTTGAGATTTTCAGCTGCTTTTCCATCATTCTTTGATGCCAACCTAAGGCTTTTAATAGACCATAGAATTGGGACAAGTACAATACAACAACACATAACATCTATTAACAAAAACAACTCATTCCATACTAACCAATGCTTCTCAACAGGTCCACCTTCACTTATCACTATCGAAGCTATATTTTCGATCACTTGTAAGGGGATCACAAACATTAATACTTTTTTTTCGCGGTCATGAAGGAAAGGTTTCAAGAATGACCAACCAGTTCCTATAAGAACAATAACAGTGAAAAGTGTTACACCTTTCAAAAATCCAAAAATATAAAATGCCACATCCCAACCATGAGCCTTCCCTGTATTTCTAATGTACATCTTGTCTTCTGCAGCGCATATCAACTTCAACGCCTTGAAAACCAACAACATAGCCATGATCAAATGAATCTTGTGAATATTTTTCCTCTGTTTAACACAAATAAATCCCCATATAGCCAAAATTACAAAATATACGACGAATAAAAGGAAATATAATTTAGGCAATATAGTCTGACCAGCAGGAAGAAAATCTTTCTCTCCATTATCATTCACATTGTATATTTCAGTATGCACACTCATAGTCACAAGAAATTCCTTTTGACAATTGCCAAATATCAAATTATACTCATCAGGCTCGTCGATTGTGGTTGATGTATTATAGGATGAATCAGGGCCAAGCTTGTCAAATCTAAAGACAAGATTTACATACTTACTAGATAAAACACAAAAGTTCTCTGTATAAATGGACTCATTCAAGAGTCGCGGAAATGATACATCTCTAACAAGGCAAAATCCCATGGAAGAAGGATATAGTTTTGCAGCTGGTTCATCTGATCTCCAATAAACATGATCTAGAGAAATGGTTACATGTCCATCAGGTGCAAAACCAAATCTCTCTATCAATATTATTTGCCTAGAATCATCAACAATGTGTGTATTCTTGATTTCACATGATGAAAATTTAAAACTTGATATATATAATATGAACAATGCTTGTAGAAACTTTAAGCATCTTACATAGTTGACATCTTCCATAATATGTTTGTTACTTAGAATTTTTTTATAGCATGATAGGACTAAAATATTTATTTTCTTTTATTTCTCTGTTTTAACTAGAAATTTGTAAAATACTAAAAATAGTGACAAATGACAATGTAAAAGAAATGTATTCTTGTATAGTCTAATTAAAGGAGCACAATTCTTAATTACTCTCACTAATCACACTTAAAACTGTCTTTTAGCAAAAATTTCAGCATTACCACAAATGAAGTTTGAAAATAATTTCAACTTTAGTAGATCCGAACCAATAGGTACTTAAGAGAAAATAAATGAAAGGTAGTTAAGGGAATTTTTTATATAATAACTAGGGAAAAGGGTCTGAAAAATACTTCAACTTTGGCAAAAGTTGTTGTTACGATATCAAACTTTATGGAGGACCTTTTACCCCTGCACTATTTAATAGTGTATTTTAAAGGTATATATGTGCCCACGTGGACACCTTACTAGTTATAATGATTCAATATTTATGATGTCCACGTGAGCACATATATACCTTTAAAATACACTATTGAATAGTGCAGGGGTAAAAAGGTCATTTCCAAAGTTCGGTATTGTTACAGCAATTTCGGTCAAATACTACTATTAAATTTAAGCTTAAGAGTAAATTTCATCTAATTTCTTCAATCTTCTAATTGCAGAAATTTAGTCATTAAATGCTACAACACATTTTAGTTTTTTTTCGTTGTTTTGAGTATCAATTATATGATTCATACTTAAATAATACTCTATGTTTTAATTTTTTTTTGTCCTAATTTGACTTGCCACCGAGTTTAAGAAAGTAAAGAAGTCTTTTAAATCTTGTGGTCTAAAATTCAAGATATGTCAAATGTATCAAAATATTCTTTAATCTTGTAATATTAAACATGTCACATGTAATATTGAAATTAAAGAGTTGATAACAAGGAAAGAAAATATTCTTTTTTAAACAGACTAAAAAAAAGTAGGACAAAAAAATTAAAATAGATGAAAGCTGAAAATAGGGCAAACAAATTAAAATGGAAGGAGTATATTTTTACTGTGCATGAATAAGCATTAAAAAGATGAGATAATTACACTCTAGTGCAGCTAATAAAATCACTTTACATAATTTTGCCAAGGTTTTCATTGCTTACATAAATTGACACATTCCATGACAACTCTAAATTGTAGGGCTTAGATCTATTGAGTTTTTCTTGAGAGAATTTGGGAGGATGACTTTGGTTAGTTTTAGGGAATTTTGGAGAATGAGTTGAAAGTGGTTAATTTTGGGTTTAAAATGTTATATAAGGCTAAGGGTAGAAGGCAAACGACATAGTTTAGGCATTAATCGATTAGGGAAAAGAATAAAAAGCCATGTCGACTTGATCCTACAGGTTGGACATATGATCCATAGGTCCTTCTATGGACCGTACTGGTCACCCGTGCAAAGGATATTGGGACCTTAAAATTCACCCTTTTTGACGGATCCCATGTATGATTCATAGGTCTTCCGACGGTCTGTACATGTCATCCGTAGGAACCAACTTTGACCCTCAAAATTTCACTAAGTATGGGACTCACCTATGAGACCTATCTACGACTCGTACAAAGGTTGATGGACCGTCCTAGTGAACCGTAAAAAGGGTACTAGACTTGATTTAAAATTTTATTTTCCCCAGTTCCTACAGTTGCCATCTACGATACAGAGATTGAACCCGTAAACATAGACACCAGCCCAAAAACTGCATTTTCCTTTCTTTTCAATTCCGAGGTGTTACATCTAACTAGGTAACTTATATTTTGTTTATGTCTAAAACCTACATTAATAGAAGTCCAATGCCTCTTGGACATTAAGTTGAGACGCAAGGCACCTTTTAGGACGTTGGTCATGCATATGGAAAAGGGGGTAGGGGTAGTTAGGCTTTGTTGGAAATGATGTAAGGTGACTCAAGCAAAAAAATGATAAATTTTGATTTGTCTCCCGATTAATAAGCCTGATCCGAGAAGTATGAGTTAGTGGAGTTGACGATATCGCTATCTTCTTTTCCCTTTTAATTGCTCGTATTATTTGGGGTAGTTTAATAAATAAAATATATTTCTTTTTATATTATATTTTTTGTAAATTATGTCCTCTCGCTTGTCTGATTCTATTATTATTTTTCATGCTAATTGTTTGTATTATATGCCTAAATATATATTTATCCTATCACGTAGTTTAATAAACTATAATGAATAAATAGTGACCTTATTTTCTACATGTTATAACCCCCACATAAATATATGAGATACGACCGAGACCCATATCTTTGGACCTCGAGAGATACTCAACACCTTCCTCTCGAGGTAATCGAGGTAATTTGAACCCTTACCCGAATCATTGGTTTTGTTGACCTGAATTAATTATAATTAGTTAAGTTAGAATGGTTCTCTAACTCATCTTTAATTCATTAGGTGGCGACTCTTCTTTTAAAATAAAACCTAAAAGAAAATTCAAGTCGTTACACCGAACCCAGTTTGCGAAAAATGGGGCGTGACATATATATATATGTGTGTGTGTGTGTGTGAGAGAGAGAGAGAGAGAGAGTTCATAATCATTAGGGAGGTTGTAGGGTGATTTTAGGCTTACATGATCCTTCACTACATTTTGGCCATCTTTCGGATTCTATATCAGTAAATTAGCCTTAAACCTTAGTTTAGGTTGTTCTTATCTTCAACTTGGAAGTATGGAATCCTTAGAATTCTTGGGGGGATTTGAACTTAGTTACAGATGTTGTTGTTGCTTGTTTAGAACAATTATGTGTTTTCTTTCGATGATTGTGCTTTATCTATGATGTTGTGAGAGATCATGTGTGGTGACTATCTTTGGGTATGATATGTGGGTAGATCTGATCGTATTGGATATAGTGGATTTCAACTTAATTTTAGGCTTGGATTGACTATCTCTTTATCATGAACTTTTGGATTGTTTTACAAAACTATAACCTTATGTATGTCTAGTATCCCTTTTGTGTAACACCTCAGAAAAATCTAACCAAGACTAATCCAGAAGAAAAAGGTGAACTGCGGAGGGATCCACGGGTCGTGTGTAGGACCACGACATGTCACCCTTGTTGTGGTTCACACCCTTGAAAAAGGTGGAGGACCCCGGACCCCTACACAGGCCGTGGAACTCCACACGGGACGTCAGGTAGCCCGTGAGATCCACCCAGTACCACCCCAGCTCCTGCGAAGAACCACAGTGGCCTATACGGCCCATGGTGCTTCACACGGTTCGTGAAGTGGACGTGGATCAGCCTTCAGATTTTGGGTCAACTTCAAACGAGCATATATTTTAGCATAAAATGAATTAGGTGGCCCATGGCCTATCAAATTAAAGATATTTGAATCCTCTTTCCAACGCCACCGAGTTTTCTAAAATCCAAGCTCGAGGTAAAGAGTTACGCTCATTTCAGTAGAAACCTATTGGGCAGGGCCATAACCACGACCCAGTTGACGGGCCATGGTCCTATTAACGGCCCGTATGTCCCATCGTGAAGGTCACTTCGTCAGTTTTAAGTCAAGGTAGTTTTGGTCTTTTCCCCTATGCATTGGGCACTTAAATTACGTTGGTTGATGCCTAAACTACGTCATTTTAGTCAGTCTAAGCCAAATAATCTAGTCAGACAATACCCAGAACCCCCATTCTCCAAAAAAATCACCCAACTTAGAGCGAAAAAAAAGAGGAAAAGTCGACCGCTTAACCCAAGAACAAGCAAGAGTGTTCTTCAAAGTTCAACCCCAAAATCCAAAGGATTTCTCCGTAGATTTCGTCACCGGGTATGTGGGATATCTCTAGTGGGTTCCTTTACCCCATTAGGTCCCTAGGATGCAGTTAGTTCTTTATATTCTCATAAACTTTTCAGACCTAGGGTTTCTAGATTTTCAAGATTTACTGTTAATATGGTTCCTTTGATCTAAATAACTTGTTCATGAATTATACTTGCTAGGCCAACCAGACAGAAATTCATGCTTTAGATTTTGAATGCCATATTCTTAGTATATAAATGTCGCATTCTTAGTTAGCATGTCAGTGTTTTGACCTATTCAGTATTTAGTGAATTTTACTTCATGAATATTCAGTTGGGAGTAGACTTAGCATCGAGTTAGACTAGGGTTCAGCATACCCTCAAAGTCTCAAAACATGTTCCAGCGTAGGTTCAGAAGTCCCCTATGTTGGGCTTCAGTTTTCAGTGATCACACCACATTATGCCTCTATACCCCTGGCAAAGAATATTGGGTCCTCTGACCGGGTTTTCAGCATTTACCTCAGTATAGAGTTCAACATGTTATCTTCATGATTAGTACTTGGTCATTGCATTCAGTTCAATTTTCAGTTATACTCCAGTACATTTCTATATCCTTGTTCATATGATATATTGCGTTCAATTATGCATTGTTCAGCTTAAATACTTTGTTCAGCTTAACATATTTATATTCTGCATGCTTTGTACATTCAAAGTACTAACACATACTTTTGCGCTACATCGTTTTATGATGTAGGTATAGGTGTTCATCATCCAGATCACGCTTAGTTCGATCCTCAGTCCGACTTCAGCAGCTTCGGTGGTGAGTCCTCATACTTCGAGGACAATAAACATGCTTTAGCTTTTAGTCTTTATTTTTAGTTTCAGTCTTGTGGAGAATTAACTTTAGGCTTGTCCCAGCAAGCCCATTCAGTTAGAGGCTTTTCAAACATAGTAGTAAATTCAGCTAGAATTGTTAAGTGTTGTTCCAGTCATCACTAAACTCTTATTATGTTTTTATATATTCAGGCCAGTTGTGTATTCCCAATTTCAGATATCCACTATTTTTAGCTTCCACATAGTACATAATTTGCTTAGTTATTTCCAGTATGTTTGTTATATTCCAAACTCAGGGTTAGCTTGGGGTCACTCGTGATCCTAGGTCTCGTGTTACGTCTAGGGGGTAGCCTCGAGGTGTGAAAGGGTAGCGTAAGCCATATACTGAGGGGTATTATATTGTTTCTGATGGCACGATAATTGATAGAAAAGGTTGTTTGGCCTATCTTTTTTATTCTCGTGCCTCATGATACTAGTGTCGATACTCCTTCCCTTGAGACAGTTCTAGTGTTTAGTGAGTTTTACGACGTGTCCCACCGATCTATCTGGTCTTTCTCCTGATCATGACATAGACTTTGGCATGATGTTGAGTTGGCCACACAACCATTTTCTAATATGTTTGAAGTAAGTTGAGGGAGCTTAAGGAGCATCTTCAGAACCTCTTGAGTATGGGATTTATTAGGTTGAATGTGTCTTCATAGGGTGCTCTTACTTTTTTCGTGAAGAAGAAGAGTGGTTCCTTGTGTATGTGTATTAACTATAGGTAGCTAAATAAGGTGACTATCAAGAATATGTATCCAATGTTGCGTATTGATGACATATTTGACTAACTTCAGGGTGCAGCCGTGTTCTCTAAGATAAAATGGAGATAAAGCTACCATCAATTGAGGATTATGGTAGAGGACATTTCAAAGACTGCTTTTAGGATTCATTATGACCATTCCTAGTGATGTCTTTTGATTTGACCAGTGCCCAGCAATATTTATGGATATGATGAACCATGTGTTCAGGACCTACTTAAACTCATTTGTGATAGTGTTCATCGATGACATTTAAGTCTACTCGAGGACTAAAGAGAAATATGAGTAGCACATACACAAGTTGACTCTAAGACTGTAGCCTTTGTAGGCCTCTTCAAGACTCGTGAACTGCAGTTATGTACATATAACATAGAAAGCTTTCAAATAGAATATAAGTACACCTACTCAATACTTAAACCTTTAGAAGGTTTAGATGTCACAAGGAATTTAGTAGGCTTATCAACGATGTTCTAAGGATATTTCTACCGCCTTAGCATATAGCTTGAACAAGAGCACATATATATCTATTTCTATATAAATCCACTAACATTTAGAATTTGCATATCTATATATTCTTCCCATAAGGGGATTCCTTTACATGTGTCGACAATTATACAATTGAACTTTTGTTATTAATTTATCATGTCGTCGAGCATAGATAGTTATCAATTATTTGGCCTTACTCACATGGAAACATGGAACTCATATACACAACTACTTATAATGAAAACACATATAGGACCAGCTTACATGCCCATAATAATGGATCTTCAAACTCAATTTACAATTACGACAACAATTATATATTCGTCATTCATGTCACAGTCATAAATATTAAGCATTTTAAAAACTATAGACTTAAACCATGTATTCCCAACCTTTTAATAGAACCATATCACACCTAAATATGAATTTAAATCATAGGAATACCAGTTCTATCAGCGACGTAGATTCATGTTTGAAAATAGAGGGAATGGGCGCCTTTATGTACCTTTATTCCAGTCCTTTAACGTATTACAACGACTGAATTATCCCTTTCTCCTTCAATCTAAAATAATGGACAATGAACATTCAACTCAAACAGTTACACAACACACCAGTCATGTTGTCAATTCAACAAACACATGATAAGCGTAAGCTCAAGAGATATTCAAAGCAATCAGTGTTCTTAGTATTCAATCCTTCATATTACTTATAACAATACACTACACTTAAATGACTCCAATACATTAACTAGAAGCTATCAAACCACTCCACACATTCCCTCATTTCCAAATACATCAATCAAAATGGGAGAAACATGGACTCACAACTTCTTATCATTGTCTTATAAGTCCTACCCGTAGGATATAGCTAGAACATTAATAACGTCACATGTATGAGAGTAGGGGGTATGGTCATACACTAATTGAAGAAAAATAACGATCATTAAGTTATTGTTAACCAAGAGGGAATGTTGTCACTTTAATCCAAAGAGAGGCTTAAATGAATTCTAGGCTTGGTTGAAGAACAACACTTGATTCTTGGTTGATTCCTTACCTAGGGCTTTAAATGATGAGAGGGGTTCAAGAATCAACAAGGAGAAGCTCCAAAAATGACTTATGAAATATATGCAATGAATTCAATTCATAACTTATTGAATACGACACATAGACCGACTTAACATGTGCAAGTCACGTGCGTAGTCCGTAGTAAAACACACATATCTTTTTACTCTCGAGTCGGATTGATGATTGATGTAGTTTGTTGGAAACTAGACTCAAATATCTTTAATGTGATATATATAGGCCCTCTAAATCATTATATATTGGGAGATATGTCTATCTAGGTTAGACCATATATGAGATTATAAAAAATAATCCGCCTCAATAAGACTTTCAACTTGTACTACTGTTCCCAAGGCTTCATTTGGCCCTTCTACCTTGGTATAACACTCATGGTGATGTACTATCAGTAATACTCAATGTGATAACCCATTCAAAACCTTATTTTCCATAAAACTCATCAATGAACAACGAAAGATGACAAAATATCATTTTTGGCGTGTACGTATTCGAATTAGTGAGTTAGTCACCTTAAAATATAGGGTGTTACATTCACCTATTGAGATTCGAGTATTATGGGGTTGGTAGGTTATTGTCGGTGCTTTATGAAAGGTTTATCATTTATTATGTCTTCGTGGATAAGTTGACTTAGAAGAATGTGGTGTTCCAATGGTTATATGATTGTGAGACGAGCTTCTAAAAACTCAATACTTGTTGAATTTTGCTTAAATATTGACATTACACGTGAAGGGTGAAGGTTTTACTATTTATTGTGATGTTTCTCATATAAGCCTTACTGTGTATTGATGTATAAAGGAAAGGTTATAACTTATACCTCACAAAAAGAACTCACCCTCTAATGAATCTTAATTGGGAATGATAGTGTTCGCTTTGAATATTTTGAGGCACTACCTCTACGATGTGCGTAGTAAGATTTAAATGGATCATCACAACCTTCACTATATTTTCAAACGTAGAGATCTCAATTTGAGGCAGTGGGGATGGTTGGAGATGCTCAAGGACTATGGTTTGACTATTTTTATCATCTGAGAAAGACTAATTGATAATGGTTGCCTTTGAGTCGTAAGATAGTTAGTATATGTAGCTTGGCTATGTTGCAGGTGGAGAAACGTCCCTTGACTATAAATGTTTATTCCTTAACTAATCACTTCACGAGGCTTGATATTTTGGAGCCTGATAGAGTTCTTGCTTGTATTAAGGCTCAGTTACTTTTGGTGGAATAAATTAAGATTCAATAGCTTGAAGTTGAGAAATATTGTATGCTTTGAGACAAAGTGTTGAAAGTAGAGGTGAATGGATCAATTCTTGATGATGAAAGTGTTTTGAGGATCAAGAGTCATATTTATGTATCAAAGATAGATGATTTGACTAAGCTAATCATGAAAAAGGCTCATAGTTTGACGTACTTTATTCACGTGGGGTTAACAAAGATGTATCATGATCTGAAGCAACATTATTGGTGGTGTAAGATGAAAAGAGACATCATGAGGAATATGTCTCAAAGCTTGAATTGTAAGCAAGAGAAGTATGAGCATAAAAAATTGGATGATATGACTTAGACGATGCCTATACATGAGTGGACTTGGAAATAAATCGCTATGAACTTTGCGGTAGGGTTTCCACAAACTTTGAGAAAGTTTGATAGTGTTTAGGTCATTGTGGATAAATTAACCAAATTCACATTTCATTATGGTTCAGACTATCTAGATTTCAGTGATATTGACCAAGATCTACATTTAAGAGATAGTTCATTTGCCTGAGGCTTCTATTTCTATCATTTCAATTGGGATACTCAGTTCACATCTCATTTCTCGAAGTTTATGCACAAGGTGTTGGGTACTCGAGTAGAGCTCAATGCAACTTTTCACCTATAAACAAATGGTTAACTCCAGCATACTATTCACATCCTTAAGGATATGCTACAAATCTATGTGATTGACTCTAAGATCATTGAGATCATTCTTACTATTTCATAGTTTGCTTATAATAACAATTATCATTCTACCCCCAAATAGCTCCATTTAACACTTATTTTCTTTAGTTTGGTTCCATTTTGGTATTTTTGTTGAACACCCCTTCTCGTATGCAACAGTCAAGCAAAACCATTGTTGGATATTCACATTTTCTATCTTGGCTTGATTGGCCACTCTACCTCGACTGCCTACTTGCTTCTCTCTTGTATCTTTCTCCGGCGAGCTCTCTCGTAATCTTTTTCTCTGCAAAATCAATTTGTAAGTTCTTCAATTTTCTCTTTCTCTTCAAATTTTATCATTTGGTCAGTAAAAATTCTAATTCATTTTTCCTACAATTTTAGTTTAGAATGCAAATTTATGAATTGTGTTTCAATTCTTTTGGTAAGTGATTTCGATTCTCTCTGTTAGCTACCACTATATGACAAATGACTACAATTTGATTTGCCACTGTTTTTATGATTTTACAAGTTCATTTGCATTCTAATTTCTTCACATTAGATGTTGACTTCAATCTTTTGTGGAATGTTAATCTGCCTTTGGATCTTATTAACTAATTTTGGAAGATTTATCTAAAATAAAATTGAACAAGAAGGCCTAAAATTGTGATCTCTATTGTCACATTGTGGGTTTTCATTATGAAAGCCGGATTGCAATTTGACTTTTGACACATTTGTTTTTATTTTTTTGGGTTGTAATTTTTAATTTGATGATGATGTAGTTAACTTCTTGTTTTTGCTATTAGTATTACGATTTTCTCCTTCATTTTGATTTCCAAAGATTGGTTGATTCTATATTGAAATGTGTGAATGCTTGTCTTGAATATTTGAGTAACGATTGTGGTCAATATCTTTGACTCAAGTAGTGTTATTGATGAGATATATATTGGTGAGAATTCAATTTGGTTAATTTGAGTTGCATAATCCTTGCACGAGTCTTGATAATTTTGTTTTGATTAGTTGAATATTGAGTTGTAAGACTTACAATGATCGTTACAAAGCAAATTAGGGTCGTAGAGTTGTGTTTAATAATTGTGTTTGAGTGTCATATGTGGTGAGGTTTTCTTGAATTTCATGTATTGTGAATACCTAGAACTTTCCTTGTTGGTCCCATAGATGAATATTGGTAAATGAAAGAAATGATCATTGACATTATTCTTGAGAGTGAACATATTGATTAAACCTCCGTTGTGACTACTTTGTGAGTGTGTGAACCATCTTTGCCCTATTTGAGCCTAAACCTTTCTTTGACGACTCTCATCCCCAAATCATTGTGAATCACCACATGTGTTTCTCACTCATAACCTTCTTAAAAGCATTAGATTGTGACTGAAATCCAACTTAGGTCAAATGCGTAAGTTGGGGGGGGGGGGGTGATAAGGAAAGAGTCTCATCCTGATATCTGATTGACATATATATATTAAAAGTTTATATTTAGTAAGTGTTGTTTGTTTTTGTAGATATTTAAATAAAACGAATTTCTAATGAGCCAAGTCATGAAAAGTTTCTAGAAAAGAAGTTGAATGAGAGTTCATGTACAAGATGAGGAAAAAAAATGGGAAAGAAGTAAGGTTGTGTGAATGCTTTGAGAAAGTTGAGTCACTATGAACCAAAGATTATCATACCTAGCCCATCAACTCCGTCACAAGCCTTGAAAGTCCTTTGTGATCTTGCAGGAACTAATTCATTGATCGTTGGGAAAACATGAGCAATTATATGGGTAAAAGCATACATGTGTTTTTCTCTGTCAGTGTGAGAGTTCATTTCGATTCCTAAAATTAAAATTTGGTTTGTGATATATGAGAGCATAGAATCATCCTTGGTGTGAGGTCACTAGGCACTCTTGTTGAGCCTTGCTTTGCATCCTAGTGAGTTTTGTGAGCATGTCCTTGAGTTGATAACAACTAGTCATTGTTTGAGGTTTTTGGATGTATAATTGGATTTGCATATCTTGAGCATAACCTTGTGATAACACTTACATGTTAGTTCTCAAGAAGCACTGTTTGTAGACATCTTTATTGAACTGATTGATCTCATGATTTACTTGAGGAAAATCAAAAGTTTAAATTTGGGGTGTTGATGAGTCGGAGATTTTTGACTCATTGTAGAATTCTAGGTAATCAAATTGTGTCCTCAATGCTTGTTTATGTCCATTTATGTGCAAATCTATTTGAATTTCAGCTACGAGAACTTAAGGCAAAACGAGAAAAACTGAAAGTAAAAGAAATCAAATGCATGAAAAAGTGATGAGATGGGCGAAACTGTTGATCGCCAAAGTCACTCGGAACCGCGTGCACCCAAGCTCGCCTAAAAGATTAGAGAACCCTGCTCAAAGAATTAGGCTAGGTCAATGATGTACAATCTCATTCGGCGACTCGCCGACTCTACTCAGCGATATCTGTTGAGGTCGTTAAATGTCACTTAGACCTGAAGGGGCCAAGACCAACTTTAAAAAGCCAACTTGGCGATAGAGATAAGCATTCCGCGACTTGTCGATCTGTTCGGTGAGCACGACCTAACTCACCAAATTGGCCAAAAAGTGTATTCTTGTGAAGATTTTTTAAAATGTATAAATAGCCTTTTTTGGAGAGAGAAATTACTTTACACTTTTTGAATATTTCTGCACTGTAGGAGCTTATGATATTGGGAGATTTTCTTGTACTTGCGAATCTAGGGATTGAAGGAGATTGTGAATTACATTCTCATTATATTTTCAACCAATTAGCTACTATGGAGAATAATTTTGATAACTTACTTTTACTTTTCAGCATGGTTCACTAAAAATTTATAGTCTTAAGGCATGCACTTGTAAATTGTAATAGATGCTTAATTAGCATATGTGTTTTCGTTAATTGATTAATATACTGTTGATTTGATATGAGTCCAGTTGTCTCTTCATTGTTTAACTTATAATTTGAGGTTGCAAACTCTTATTTAACTTAGACCTCTAGTATTGTTTATGAAAAATACCTAGAGTGGAAGAGATAACTAATAATTACTTGTTTAGTTCATTTTATAGCCTTAGCTTGATGAAGTTTGGCTGAATCAATGTTTCAAATTGATTTCTGTTGTTGCACATGTTGGGATTTTATAGAACCCACCTGAGATATGATGATTGATTGATAAATAGTTGTCATTTGTGTAAATCTAGCCTATCCATTGACAATCAAACTGATTTTAGCAATTGAATTAACCTATTTTGTAAAATTAGCATCCATTTACGCACATTCCTAAGATTCCTCTCTCATTCTTGAAATATCCATTGTGTACTTGTGTTAAGCTTGCTACTGTTAATTGTTAAAATCTTGTTAACCAAATTCGAATTGTTAATCAACCCCCATTTACATTAATGCATAAATTGGCTAGACATACAAAATTCTAGTGCTTGGATCACATCATAAGGTGAATTACTATCGACTATTCCCTACGAGATCGACTCGAGCTCCTTGTTGGGTTATATACTGCGAACAATCGTCTATACATCGATTTGTAAGGTATATAATTGAATGTTATAAAAAATTATAGTCATTTACAAATCTCTCTCTCTCTCTATATATATATATAGGAGAATATTAGGCTTGCTGATGTGGCATGCCTCTAAGGGCTAGAATCATATTTATCTTTTTTTGTGGTTTTTTTGAGCTTTTTTTTTTTAATTTAAAATTAATTTTCTCCTCATTAAAGCATAAATATAAAAACTTCAGTTATCAATTCTTTACCATAAAAAACATTTTTCTTAATTATAAAATTTAAGAGGATTTATTCCTTATCACTTAAATACAGAATCTGAAAAGTTTAATTTTAATTTGAAAGTTTATTCCTTATCACTTAATTACGGAATTTGAAAAGTTTTTCAAATTTAATTTGAAAGGTACTAATCTATAAAGTAGAGTAGCTAAACACAATAAATTTCAAACAATATGGTAAAAGGTATCCATCAATTTTTATTTATGTGTTTATTCTTGCCGGAGTAGTAGAAAAATTCATGGGTTGATTAGTTTTTCTCAATATTTTATTTTTGTGGTCGGACATCTTTTTATTTTACTTATTTTCCTTCTTTTCTTTACTTTTTAAATTTTGCAAGAACATCAAACAAGTTTCATTGAACATACATGTACCAGTGAGAGGAAAATTCAACAACACACCAAGACGGTAACAACAATCATAAAGAAGAGAAAGATAACAACCAACATAAAAAGAACAACAAAAATGACACAACACACTAAAAGCTAATTTAGAGATGAGGAGACGAGATCTTAGAATGAACAAAAACATCGCGACTCCTTTACTTTGTCTCTTCTTCTTCTGATGATGGAATGTTATTTCTTCATGAAAAAAGAAATAGATGATTTCTCTGAAGATACTGATGTAAGAAGAAAAGTCATGTAATAATCAAATTTCTTCAAAATATAAAGAGTTTTTTAAAGTATGATGCACTATAATTTTGATTATATATTGAGAGAAAAAATCATTTTGATTGAGAAACCTATAGAAAGAATAATAAGTGGTCCAAGAGCAAGAAAAATTATTTAGAAAGAGATACAATTTATTTCTGGAATTCGTATTAAATTAGGAAGAGAATAAGGAGAAATCTATCAATATTTTAATTCCATTTTTTTTTGTTTTTTTCCATAAAACCTTTTTCTAATTAATTTTTCTTATCTATCTTTAATTAAAGTTTGTTTTATAATCTTTTATATATTTTTAACTGAAGTTTGTCTATATTTTTGTAGTTTTTTTTGTGTTTTTAAATTTAATATTTTTTTTTCTAATTTTAAAAGACAGAAAATATCACTTTCAAATTTTATTGAATATCAAAGCTGACCATATTTAATTTCATTAATCATTAATCATACTATTTTTTTCTACTTCCTTGCCTTAATTTGATCTCTTTATTCTCATTTATATCATTTCTTTAAATTGCTTCTTTACTTTTTCTTTTCTTTTTTTACTTTTTTTTATTTATTTGTTACAAGAAAATAGTTATTATAAATTGGTAAGAATTAGATATATATATATATATATATATATATATATATTACGAAATTTAATTTATTTTATTTAAATTTAGATAATTTCTTCTGCTAAAAGATTCATATCTATACGTAATAAAATAATGTTAAAGTTCGAAAAGGACGACAACCTTCTTACTTCAGATATTTATTTATTTTTATCATATTTTTATGAAATTTTCTCTTATAATTTCTTAAAATAATTGCTAAAAATTGTGTCTGGAAATTTATTTATTTTTCTAATTCTTATTTTGTGCATTTTTCCTATTTTTTAAAATAATGAAAATTTTACCTTGAAATTTTACAGAATATCAAATATGACCATATTTAAATCCTTTCATCATAGATGCTATTAATTTTTAAAATTTTCTTTCCTTAATTTCATCATTTATGTAATTTATATCATTTCCTTAAATTAATTATTTCCTTTCTTTGTTCTTTGTTCTTTTTATTTATTAATTTTGAAAATTAATTGTTATAACTTTATAAGAATTGCATTTTTTATACATAAATAGAATTTAATTTGTCATTTATTTCTAATTTCTGTTGTTTTTTTGTTTTTTTCTTCTTCTTATCTATCTTTAATTATAGTTTTTTATTTTATTTTCTTTTATATAACGAAGTTTGTTTTATTTTCTTGAATATATCTTTGATTAAGGTCTATATATATATATATATATAGAGAGAGAGAGAGAGATATTAAGGCCTAAAATTTATTTACTTTTTTATAGTTTTTCTTTCATTTTTTAAATGTTATATTTTTTTAATTTTAAAAAACTGAAAATTTTACTTTCAAATTTTATTGCATATCAAAGTGACTACATTTAATTCCATTCATCATCAATCATATTATTTTTTCTTACTTTATTACCTTAATTTGATTATTACTTTCATTTATATCATTTCCTTAAAGCACTTTTTTTTATAATAAAATTTACCCTTTTTAATTTATTCTTTTACAAGAAATTAGTTATTATAACATGGTAAGAATCACATATATTTTTTTTTATGAAATTTAATTTTTTTAATTTAGATTACTTCTTCTACTAAAGATTCATATATATGCGTATTAATAAAATTAAAATTAGAAAAAGATGACAACCTTCTTATTTCAGATATTTGTTTACTTCAATCATTTTTTTTTTGATATTTTCTCTTATATTTTCTTTAAATAATTGTTAAAAATTATGTGGAAGTTTATTTATTTATTTTTCTATTTTTTTATACTTTTCTAAATTTTGAAAAGACGGAAAATTCTACCTCAAAACCTTATTGAATTATCAAATACGCCCATATTTAAATCATTTCATCACTGATGCTATTAATTTTTTAAATTTCTTTCCTTAAATTCATCAATAATGTTGTGTATCATTTCCTTAAATCATTTCTTTTCCTTTCTTTTTTCTTTTTTATTTCTTTATTCATTTAAAAAAATAATTGTCATTAACTGTATAAAAATTGTATATTTTTAATATATAAATAGAATTTGATTTGTCATTTTTTTTGAATTCTTAGATTATTTTTTCTACTAAAGATCGATATCTATATGCTATAATAAAGCTAAAAATATAAGAGGTGGTGTGATATCCTTCTTAGTCCAGATATTTATTAATTTGTATCAATTTTTTTTTGATAGTTTCTCTTATATTTTTCTTAAACTAATTGCTTAAAAATGAGGTTAATTTATCAAAAACATTATGATTTATGATAATTACTAGTGTACATGTCCGCGCTTCGCGCGGTTATGAAACTATTAATATATACTTATAAATGACTAATGTCACAATTTCTATAACAAATAAATCCTTTTTAATCAAACATCTTTTTCATGATTTTTAATATCCAATATGATTTATTTTTAAGTTAACAGTGAAATACTCCATTAAATTAGTGTATACAAATTAACTTCTATGAGAAAAAACAACAATATAAAAAAATGACACAAAGAGAGATAAAAATTGTGCACTGACTTCGTGATTAATCTCCGTGAAAGTTGTGCAGAGGAAAAACTCAAGAAATATGAAATATTCTCGAACTCTCGCCATGTAAGAGGCAAAAAAATTTGTAACATATATATTTCACAGCAATCATAAATCTTTTGTCTGAAACATAATTACATATTAATTAGGAAAGGTAAAGAAACTCAAAATGGTTGTAGTCTCCCCAAATTTCACATTGTAATAACAATAATAAAACACTAGAGTATAAAAATAAGAGGAGAAGAAAACAATAACGAGTAAAGATACAATAAATTTTTCGCTTTAGAGAGTCCAAAGTAACTTTATAATATATATATATATAAAGTTAGGGAATATTACAAAGTTATCAAATATTACAAAGTTAGGGAATTCTTTTTTTCTTTGATTTTTCATCACCTGATGGTTTTAATCTTCTAAAAAGAAAAAATATATATTCACTATTAGACAATCACTTAAAGAGGTCCTCTGATCCTCGGATATCTTATAGCTAGCAAAACTAAAACTAACGATTCACATAACAATAAATTAAGACAATAGTCCTTCGGGATGGCTCAGTTGGTTTGGAGATTCGTTATCCACACAAATTATCCGGGATCGATCCCCCTCAATGCCTTGTGAGTCGAGTCTATTGCATAGGATTTGGCAAGAGTGGTTTACATCCCCTGTGTGGTTTGCATGCTATTACACAGTGTGGGGTGTCTCAATTGATCATGTTGTACAATTTGAAATCTACAAATATATATATAAATAAAATTGACACTTCAAAATATAAAAGATATATAAAAAATAACGATAAAAAAATTGTTTAAATATCGATATTCGAAATGTGTTACATAATTTGGTAAAGAAAATATTTCAACACCTAATCAAACACCCTTGTTATAGCCTGGGACATTGATACCTCTAGCATCACATGGTGAAAAAAGCCTTTTGCGGGAAGGGAAAAAAAAGAAAAATAGAAGATATCAAGATTGAAACTTTACAAAGAGATTTCTGCTCTACACTCTAGACTAACAGACTTCAGAGACCTCCACATCTTTGCTTGATTGTCAAAATACATGAAATACAAAATGCTTAAGTAATATATAAAGAACGACATTATGAATCATAATAAGGCAGTTAAAGCTTCTGTACAATGGGTAATTGAAAATAGTAACTGTTCATGACCACATTCATGAATAGTAATGAGTTATAATAATGGTAACCATCCATTAATGTAATGCAAGTAGTGGCAATGTAATTAGAGGAGTTATAATTGTCATTGAAGATTTGTAACGTTGATACATAAGTAACTGTTGGATTATTTTTTAAAAATATAACACTGAAAAATATGGAAAAAAGGCAAAAAATTGAGAAAAAAGATAAATGTGAATCCTGATCAAAGAAATATGCCACATCAGCTTTTTCATATCCTCCTTTATATATATATGAGAAAATGGTCTACAACCTCCCCAACCTATACCCGAAATCCCAACTACACACTCCAACTTTACGAGTGTCCTATTACCCACCTGAACTTTATACTTCTCTATTTTCTACACACCTAAGTGGTGACCTGTCATGGGAGGTGTTCTCACCTCCTCTAGGCGCGTTAGAAAGTTAATTTTGACGAAAAATTACTCCTTCTCCAACGGTCATCTTCCCCACCTTTAAATAAACCATTATTTCTTCTTCCCCACCATTAACCCTCTCTTCCTTTTATAAAAAAATCACAATTTCCTCTCAAAATTAAGTAGAGTTTAGTTGTTAATGTTCATTTCTACTTCAAATCTTGAATTTAGGGTTTGTAATCTGCTCTAATTTCTTATTTAGGTCTCTAATTTGAATTTTGAATTTTCTCGAAATTCATCAAAAATGGCAAATGAAAACTTGAATAAGCTTTGTATGGATGAATCAGACCCAATGCTCAACGCTGTAGTGAGATGCAAACACGGAATTTTGCTGAATTTGCAAACTTCTTGGTCAAAATTAAATCCGGGAAGAAGATTTTGGTCTTGCCCATGCTATGGTGTATGTGTTTTTTCTTGTATTCTTGCTACACTTTATTTTGAACGATGCTAATGTACTATTTTGGATCATTTTCAGTCTAAAAATTGCAAATTTTTTCGATGGAGGGACAAAGAAGAAGTGGATCCAAGATCAAGTTTTATCCTTCCAAGATTGGTGAACAAAATCAATGAGTTGG
>JAJOOO010016487.1:0-40292 GCA_029582685.1 Solanum piurae
AGTTTAGCTAGTGGATCCACTTAGCATAGTTAGCTTCCTATATCACGGCAAGGTATAGGATGGTCCTTGGGCAACGTGAGGTAAAACGTTGTATCACCGCTCAGTTTCCTAGTGGTGGTTATCGGTTAGAGAAACTCCCACAGTAGAAAATTGCATGGGTCCTCGAGGGGTTCTCCTTAGTATGGATGGGGGTATGGGACTTCATTCATGCATTGCACAAGTAGACTTCGAGAGAAGCATGGTATTTTTAAGATATTATAAATATGATTTTTACGTCATGTTTTAATAGTTTTACAAGCTTTATATATTACATGTGCCTTATTGCTTTATATATTGAGTTCAGTTATTCATGAGTTGAACAGAGCCAAGGTAAGTGTTCTCTTGTACTCCTTTCAAGCTTAAGTTGTTGTTTAGCGGTCAAGCTCGCATACTCGTACATTCCATGTACTGATGCCAGTTGGCCTGCATCTTATTATGATGCAGACGCAGGTACCCAGGATCAGCATCCAGCACGCCGTTGATCCAGCTGAGCACTCCAGAGTCAGTGGTGAGCCTTCTTGCTTTCCGGAGGACTCGGTTGTTTTGTTCTCTTAGTTTTGTTTTATTAGGATGTTGCGGGGTCTGTCCCAACATCCATCTCAGTATTATAGAGGCTTCATAGACAGTCAGTCATTTAGTTTTGAGTCT
The DNA here is from genome assembly GCA_029582685.1 of Solanum piurae. NCBI lineage: Eukaryota > Viridiplantae > Streptophyta > Magnoliopsida > Solanales > Solanaceae > Solanum > Solanum piurae. Next base: position 688 of record JAJOOO010016487.1, read on the forward strand.
CTCATGCATGTATATATGTAAGTATTCTATTTTGAGACTCGAGTTGCCTTTTGGCAGATTTTATCTGTTGGTTGTTTTATGACCTTACATTGCATTAAGTTATGATGTTGAGTTAGGTTTCAGCTGAGTTAAGAAAGCCAGGCCAAGGGTTCGCTTGGGGGCCAGTAATGGTCTTCCAGTGCCGGCCACGTCCAGGGTGTAGGCTCGGGGCGTGACAAAGTGCATCAAATCCAAGTAAAAGAAAGGGAAAACAATGAAGAAGGCATAGAAGTTACTAAAAAATACGGTGTAAAGTCTACAAGAAAGAACAATAACAACAAAAAAAGTGTGATAATCGAAACACAATAAAAAAACATATAGCCAGAACTACTATCTAAGGTACAACTCATACTACAACAGGCACAAACAAGACAAAACCTTCGCAAGACAAGACAACACTCTACCCCTACTAATCTGCTAACCTAATACGCGACCTTCATTCCTTCTTATCAAGAGTCATGTCCTCGGTAATATGAAGTTGTGTCATGTTCTGCCTAATCACCAATACTATTTTCGCCTACCTCTACCCCTCCGTGTACCCCCAATATCCAGCCTATTGCACCTCCTTATTGGGGTGTTTGCGCACCTCCTCTTCACATGCTCAAACCATCTCAGTCTCATGATGACTTTCCTTATCTTGTCCTCCATAGGAGTCACTCCACCTTCTCTCGGATAACCTCGTTCCTAATCTTGTTGCTCCTAGTAAGTCCATACATCCATCTTAACATCCTCATCCAAGCAACATGCATCTTCTAAACATGTGAGTTATTGACTTGACAACACTCCACCCTATACAACAAGGACTATCTAACTACCACTTTGTAGAACTTACCTTCTTAAGCACGCACCTTCTTATAAAATGTTTATGTTGATTTTTTTTATTGCCCATGGAATATCCCAAAAAGCTTTTGAAAAACGATGATTAATTACTAGATTGAGCACTGCTACCAGTAGTATCCCTATGCTTGCTTAGACGTTTTGCAAGGTGATAACTCGATCTTACCTCGTAAGTACCAAATTTTGTTAGCCACTAAATTTTGAACAAAACTCATTCGTAAGAGCAAGGAAATCTTTTTTTCAAAATCTCTCATCATTTCATTTGATGGCCGGTATTATTTGAGCTACGTACATCAAGTTGCTTTCGATTCATTATGCACCAAATAATGATGGCACTTCGAAAATCAAGTAAACTTAATGAATCATGACTTGAGACCTAAATAATCTCATAAGAATTTTTAAAAATAGGAATTTTTCATAAATGTACACCCCAACACCATGTATATAATATTATATCTGAGGGGAAAATAGCATACATAATGCAACAATTTGGTATAAAAATGTATAATAGTGTATAAAAGATTTTTTTATAGACAAATCTAGATAACTAACTCAAAATATGAATTACATGGCGTAAATATGTTTTTTCTCAATAGACATAGGCGTTTGTTTCCTCTTTTAAAACATGTCTTTAGCGTTTCACGGAACATACATTGTGCAATAGGTGCATAGTTTGTATTGTAATCTTCCATATAGAAATCCAAGCCACTATCCGATGCCGAGTATCATAATGAGCCTAACTTTATTGCAATGTAACATCTCACAAAATTCTATACTAAAGATCCGAACCGTCCTTATCATAATGAGTCTGACCGAGTATTCTTTCACCCATTGAGTCTAATGTATGCATCTTTCTTCAGTTAATGATTTTTACAGAATTTAAGGTTTAAGGTTCTTATGTAAACCATCTTTTTCATCATATTTCAGTTTTTCTTTAGGTACATAGTCTTTGATTACATATTTTACCTATAATTCACTAATTCAGTATGTTTATATAGTTATTTTCATGAACTATCTAATAGGAAAAATTCATTTTGTTGAACCCGTAATAATTAAATTGCATGTTCTGGAAATCATTATGAATAGTTTTACATACAGTTTCATGTTTTCATATAAAGAGTCTATCAATTCAGTCTCAGTTTATAGCTTTTTGTTTACCAATATAAATCCATTCGAGAGTAATACATAGTATCGAGGGACATAGGAATAAAGGTTCCACCGTCAATTAGGATTGAGATCTTTACTATCAATTTCTAATCCTAAGACTACGTGCTATCATAGGTTTTTAAGCGTCATCCTATAAAATTAGGACCGACACTTTAATTCTTTTTGAACATCAACTTAGTGGGTATAATCAGCGTACCAACTTTTTTTTATCAATTTTGCATATTTCGATTGAAATTCTTGGGTGATAGACCACCTTATTGTACACTTCATTCAACTCCTTTCCTATGAAATATGTGTTTTACATTAGATAACACATACAAACAAATATCAAAAGATTAGTCATAGTTAATTTAATCCTCCACAACCTGCTAACTATCCGAATATTGCCTTGTTGGCGTACTGCATCCATAATTTTCTAATAAACTTCTAGCTCACAGTAACTAGTAAGAGAAATGATAACCAAAATGAATAAGGAAAAGACAAATAATAAAAGCAGAGACATCATATGTGTGAAAAGAAGGATATCCTACTTAACATGGCTATATTATTTAGTACTATTATTATTTATATTTGTAGAATATAATTCAAGTTAATAAGATATTAGTCATGTGTTTCAAATATAGTACATTAGATCTTGTTACAAAAATATTATTTTCTAGTAGGATGATATGAATAGTTTAATTCAAAGTTTTATAGTATTTCTACCCTAAAAATCGACAATTTTTATATATTGTAACACCCCAAAAATTTTAAGCTAAGACTCGAATCATATATTCTTTATTTGCGTATAAGATCGTATCGGGTGATTCTTAAAGTGTTCTTAGGGTTTAAGGTCAATTCTTTAATGTGAAAATGGATTTGGATATGAATTAACGTCACTAGAATCCCTAGGACAAAGTTGAGTTGAAAACTTCCTTACCAATTAAGTTTTAATATAAGATTCTACTTAGGTCAAATTCAAACGATCATATCTCTCAGTTTATAATGAATTAAATGGCTCATGTCATATTAAATTAAAGATCTATGAGTCTTCTTTCCAACGCCGTCAAGTTTGCCTCATTTTGAGTTTGGAGTAAAAATAACATTTAATTCGGTTGACAAATAAAAAAAGATTGAGAAAAAAAGGAGCAATAAAAAATAATTTATCCTCATAAGGAATAAAGGAGAAATCAAAGGAAGTTACGTGTGTCTCGGAAAAGAGAGAAAAAAATGGAAAAACTAGTTTCATGTTTCAATGAATACAAAATTTGTCTATTAAATAACAAAACAATTTTTTTTAAGAAAAAGTACTATCAATTTAGTCTATAAATTGTCATACTATGCCATTTTTTCAATTTTCATTTTCATTTGTTTTTCAAAAAATAATAATAATAGAGAACATACAAAAGCAAATTCTCTAGGCCTACCCCTGAAGCTCCTTAAACAGAAAAATTTGTGTTTTAATCAACACTTTTATTTCCTTCGTTTCAATTTGTTAATTTTATTTTAACTTGGCATGGAATCAAGAAAACAAATAAGATTTTTAAATTAAAGATATGTCAAATGTACTAAAATATTATTTAATCATATAATCTAAATATGTCATGTGCAAAGTTGAAATCAAAAAGTTGCCAAAAAGGGAAGAGAAATTATTTCCTAACGAATTAAAAAAATATATATGTCAAGCAAATCAAAACGGAGAAAGTAAGTAAAACAAATAAAGACATCTGATTTTAAATTTCTAGTAAAAGAGAGATCTTGGTGAATAGGCACTAACTTGTTCTATCTACGATTTACACATATTTGGATTTTTTTTAAAAAGAGCAAAAAATTAGACATATGCTAAACCTGGATTGTTATAAATCATGGAAAATAATAAACGATGGTTATTGATAACAAATGAAATTGTTCAAGCTATACGGTCGTTGGAGAAAGAGCATTTGCTAAAATTATTATCGAGTTTTGTTTTAATCCACATTAAATTGGTGTGTTCTCTTAAATATTATCGAGTCTTAAGATTATCTTTGTGGCCAGAAATCCGACGTTTCGTACAATGCCTCGAATGAAAGTAAAATTCTAGGAACATTATATGTTTACCAATTTCTATTTACATAATTTTTAATTACTTGAATGTGCTTTTTGGATATGCTTTATTAGGCTAAAATGGAGGATTGAAAATAATTGAGTGCAGATGATCAATATATTGATGTATTTTCAGCCGTCATGGGTCCTGAATATCCAGAAAATCTAATATTGTATGGAGTGGGGGACGGGGATATAGAGACTTCTTTGGGGGAAAGGCAATTTTGAACCAACTTTAAATGTCAAAAATGATGTAGTGCAACAAATACAAGAAAGGATGAAAAAAAAGGAGAAACAAATAGAGGAACAAAAAAGAGAATTATGCGACAAGAAGCTAAGTTATTACATATGTAAGTACATTAAGTTGTTGTTTGAGCTACGTACATCAAGTTGTTGTTTTCGATTTCATTAAGCATCAAATAATGAGGATAGATCGAAAATCAAATAAACTTAATGAATCATGACTTGAGACCTAAATAATCTCATAAGCATTTTTAAAAAGGAAATTTTCAAAAATATACGCCCGAACATAAAGTATTATACCATATATATAAAATTATATTATAATATTATACAAAAAATGTGCGATGTGCAAGTATTGCATTAGACGACACTATCTTTTGCTGAGAATCATGACCTTGATCTTATTACACTATGTAAGTATTGCAACACTTCAAATATTTTGAAAAATATTACTAACATTATGAAAAAGGGCCTAAATAACTTTGTACTATTGGAATTGATATAAAAATACCTTATATTGACCTATTGGCTCCCTAATATACATGATTCATTAAATAGTACAATTAAATAACTCATTTAATGTATGGTACACTATGGTTGACTGAAAATATAATTAACCTATTTTAATTAACTGAAAAGGGTCATATTTGCCCTTGTATTCTTAGAAAATGGTCATATTTACCCTTCGTCATACTATTTTGATATATTTGCCTTTACCATCCAACTTTGGGTACATATTTGCCCTTATATAGTTAACTTATCATGTCACCATTTTTATTAGTCCATGTGGCGCCTACATGGCTCCATGTGTATATACTTTTGTTATAATTAAATTAAAAAATTACTTTCTATTTAGTGTTATATCCGACCCATTTAGTAAAATCCGACCCAACTAATGTGAAAATCCATCAGCCCTAATTTTATACCTATCATCTTGCGTCACAGTAGATTATAGGTGTTTAAGATTGGTATTGTCTATGTAAATATGACATAACCTTGTGCATGAAAATACAAGAGCAACACCGATTTGTGTATAATATTTCACAAAAAAATTAGTGTAATTTATTTATATTGAACGTTCAACTTCAACATTACTAGCAAGACATGTCTTGTGTCCAATGTAAAATACATGATAATGTGATTATAGGGAACTTTACTAGCTATTACATGAAAGCTTATTGCACTCTGTGATTCATAATGTTTAATTATAAGTCACATATCAATTCTGGAGTTGAAGGCTGCAGGTTCAATTCCCAGTTCATCACCATATGATCCTTTAGCATAGCTTGTAGCCCGATAAGAGTGCAAAGACCGCTACGACCATGAAAGCAATAAAAGACATGCAAACAGCAAGAATAGTTACATGACTAAATATTAAAGAGAAAAATAAAATGATTATGTGTTTAACTTACTCAACCAATGCAAAACTAAAGAATATAGAGCAAACAACATAAAACATGTTATCATAGGTAGTAATTACTCAGTGCATCCATAATTTCTATAATTATTTATCTTGATTGAGTTGCCTCTAGATACACTAATGTATCTCGCATCTCTCCTCTCTCGCTCTCCTTTTGTCCTCTTTATCCCTTTACTTTTGTGTATCTGTGTTTCACATTTTAATGTATCTGTGTATTCAGTATCAAATATGCATTGTTGTATTCGGTGTATACACTTTTATCTAGTGTATCCAATATCAAATATCTAGTGTATTCAATATCCGCTTTATTTATTCAGTATAAAAAATACATAATTAATGTATATTCAGTGTATCTGCGCATAGTTATATTGGTTCTAAGTGGGCACTGATATATCCAATGTATCTGTGATGCATCTAGCTAGTGTATATGTGCATAAGTACATCTATCTAGTATCAATTTTGTGATGTATTTAGTATATTTGTGCATAAATGCATACTTAGAACAAGATGAAGACAAAGATAAAGTTATTCAGATATATGTATCTATGTATAAATACATGTATCTTGTATAACTATTACATATTTAAAAAAAGACAAAGACTAAGATATAATTATCCAAATACGTATATCTATTACTCAATTTGATGAGATCATAGTCTAATTGTTAAGGACTTGTTTCTGAGGCTACTACTGGATGTATCGAGGGAGAAAAACTCTTGATTTTGTGATGTAAAGTAACCATTAGGATGATATCACCAAGTGAAAGCTAAAGGTGAGAAAGAGGAAGCGAGAGACCGAGTGATTATGTAGTTATTTTAAAGTATAGTGAGATTTAGTGGATATAGTAGAGGTGTTTGTTTAATTAAATAATTTTGCGAAGAATATATATCCAAACGTTGTAGTCATTCCTATTATTGAAATGTTTTTTTTTAGTATTACTATTGATTTGATTTTGATTGTTTTATTTGAATTACTAATTATGAGTTATAAAACTTACTGAACCATATAAAATTTTAAGTACAAATTTGAAATAATATATTGAAAAATAAAAACTATGAAAAAGTTTTAAAAATATTTACTCACCCTGTCTCAGTTTATATGACTTACCTTTTTAGTCAATCCCCAAAAGAATGACATATTTTTATATTAAGTAACAATTTAAATTTTAAATGCTCATTTCACCCATAATGAAATGATTTATAGTCAAACAAATATTTATCACTTATTTTAGACTACAAGTTTCAAAAGTCTTCATTTCTTTCTTAATTTTCGTGTCAAGTCAAACTAACTCATATAAAATAGGACAGAGAGAGCATAAGTTACATTACAATAAATATTTTAATGTAAATACTTTTAAAAATTATATACATGTAATATTGAGTTGATTTGATTCTGTTTGACTTTTTTTTTAGTTAAAATCCAATCAAACTAATTATGAGGGAATTTTTTTTCCATAACAAAACCAAAGCAAACTAAATTACTAATCGAACTTTTTTTTCAGTTTGACTCAATTTACCGATTTAGTGCAGTTTATCGATTTTCTTTGTACACCTATAATTGAAATTGCAGAGATCTCTAACATAGTATCTAGTACATAGAAAAAAGGAAAGGAGGGCCAAATTCAACATGGAACCACATGATTTACCTATCTTGGAGGGAAATAGTGATGGATTAATGACGAAGTTCATAGCTAATTTCAATATTTTTAATAGTGATATGAATATATTAAGAACTTGAACTAGATCTTATATGAAACATTCTCTCTACGTTCACAAGATAGGATAAAACTGCCTACACATCACCCTCTTCAGACATCACTTGCGGAATTACGCTGAATTTGTTGTCGTTAGTAGATTATCTACTTATAGCCAGCCATAGCAAAACTAATTTGATCTCGAATATATGAAAATCACCTTTTTATTAGTGATAATAGAGAACCACTTCATGCCATCAGGATCCGCAATTTACAAAAGTAACCTTCGAACAACAAATAAACAATTTCACTAGCGCCGATACATGGTAAAAATTTGTGTATATCATAGCCTCTTCAAATCCTAACGATAGAATTTCACTGATATATTATTGTTATTGTTACAACACCACAATGTAGGTGATGTAACACTTCAAACTCATGGGACACTAGGCATAGTATCTACAAGGTATATTGTTGTTGATTCAAGAACATGCATGATACAATATATAACATAATAACTAGTATAATATAAAACGATACATTATGGAACGATGGAAAATAATTTCTTATTAGTATGATACTACTCATTTCCCTTTATATCTAACCTAAAAGGGAATTATATTCATCATTCATTTTTTGATATTTCTCAGTCAATTTTCTGAAAGTCTCTTTCTTTTCCTCAGAAATATTCTCCTTTGACAATTGAAGCTTCATTTCTTCTCTCTTTTTCTTAAGCTCTTTAATGGCTGCCATTTTCTCATCATGTTCCTTTTGAAGTTTTGCAAGATCTGACTTCTTTTTCTTACCTGATTTAATATGTAATGTATTGATATTGTATAAATAGTCATGTAATGTATTGATATTGTATAAATAGTGTATAATCCTATATGTAACAAATAACTATGTATTAGATACATTTCAATAGGTTAAGTCACTACGACAAAAATGAGTAGCTTTTTGCGGCAATAAATGTACATAACAAAGAGTGCTTAAACATTTATCGGTATTAGTTAATTGTCATTGGATCAAATGTCGTTATAGGTTTCAAGGACATTTACAAAGAGTGTTAATTGCCTCTAAAAAGTATATTTAGCGGCAGTTAAGCTGATTTAGTCATTTAACAAATTAAATTGAGACCTTGTAGAGAACATACCTGAATATTTAAATGAGCTGTTGCCTTCCTCCATAATTTCTGTAAAAACTAAAATCATGTCGATATTTAGAAAAAATTTATTTATTTTTCTTAAATCAATAATCTTAAGGAAAAATAAAAGAGAACAAAAAATATGTCTTTTCATTGCTGCTAAGTTTGCATTCAATTCACCTGCCAATTAAACATGTTTAACTATTTTCTTAAACAAAGTTCCATTTTATTTTATAGTATAATCTTTTGTGTAATTTTATCTTTATTTTACTGAGGATGAATTTTTTTTAAAGAAAAAACGACTTACGACTTTTCTTTTCTTAACTTTGAAAGAAAAAAACGAGGGCATGTGGGAGATTTTTGTAGCTCAGTTGGTTCATGATTGGTTACATAAACTTTTATTTTGTTCGTGAAGATTTGATTCATCATCTCAAGAAATTACGAACTAGAAAATCAAAGAAATTTTAAAATATAATGAAGTTTTCAAATTAAGGGTGTGTTTTGCACAAAAGTGAAAAAATTCCAGAAAGTTTTTCAGAAAAAAAAATGTGTCACAAAAATTATGAAAAAATCTTTTTCGATATTTGATTGACTAAAAAAATATTTTCTCGTACCAAACGCACCCTTAAATATTCATATCATGCAAACATTATATATAGTAAGTAATAAGTTACCTTAATTTGGTGTCAAACCTTTACAGCCACCTTGTGTTCTGCACTACTATCAACTATGAGAAACCTTTTATAAGCAACAAATTTGTCCGAAAAATGAGTTAAAAGTTTATCGAAAATAATTTATTTAATAGGAATAAATTTTGTGTAACCCTATGTTCTCAGCGGTTACTTATAAAATTAAGTAGAATATATTATTGTTGTTGCTGACAATTATGCGGATGTGCAGATTAATTAAAAATAAATAAGTAAAATAACAAAGATATTTCACGTGTGATAGTCTTGTTAACGCTTTTTTTATAGTCAATTACAACGTCTCAGCTTCAAATAAATAGGGTCGGTTATATAAATCTTCATGATCACATATATTTTTGAGAAAAAACCATAAATAGCAAAGAGATTAAACTCAATAAGCCTCCTTAGCTATAATTCGGCTAATCACGCTCCATAGCTATCGTTTTATTTGCTATGGATATTTTTGTTTGTAAATTCGTTTGTCAATAAACAAACATGGTAAGTATATATAAATTTTGTATTAATACATTTAGAAATTTTTCAGAACTTATACAAATCAAATGTATCAACAAGATAATAATATACAAGTTAGGGTAAGCATATACAAATTCTGAATTTATACAATTAGGAGTCGAATTATACAAATTTTAGACGTGGACCACGTAATAATGATTATAAGTTAACGGCGAATGAAAAATTAATTAAACTGTAGCTATGTTGATTAATTAACTGATTATATTTGTTTAACCTTATAACTTTCCCATATTTTTTATTTATATATATTCATCTCTTTATAAACAGAAAATACTGATGATATTAAAGACAACATTGAATTTTTTTGTTTTATTTTAGGTACAAATAGAAGAAATTTCCCTTTGATGGAAATAATATCCATGTTGTAGAATTGAGTACAGAGATTTGCTGTGCCATAGACATGTAAGTGTTTAAAGTCATGTGACTCAGACAAATAAAATAATGATGTAGGGAATCAGAATATTACACGTCATTGCTATGGACAAATTATACATATTTCAAATAACTACACAAGACAAATTACGTAACTACACTCCTTTACTTACCTTAATATCCATTTATCCCTATTTATTTCAAAAATTTCAAAAATCCCTTATTTTCCTTATGTATCCCGTGCACAACGCTATGTATCAAACCTTATGTATCCCGTGCACAACGCAACAATTATTAATTGGAATGTATCAAATCTACTGTATCCCGTGCACAACGATATGTATCAAACCTTATGTATCTCGTGCACAACGCAACAACTATTAACTGAAATGTATCAAACCTTATGTATCCCGTGCACAACGCTATGTATCCCGCAAGCAGCATTTTTAAGGGATTTTTGGTAAATAGAAAACTAGAAGGGATAGGATGTTATTTAGTACTTATAATATGTGGTTCCTATAATTTATACTAAATATATTCAATATAGTTTGAAAAATGAAGTTTCAGATATAATTGTTTGTCCTAAAAACGGTATAGTTGAATTTATATAAGGTATGCGTCTTAATTTAACTCTTTGTTTTATATCCGTTTACCGGGGATTTAAACATAGATTTAGTGACATGGAAAGTAAACATAGTTAAATAAAGAGGAGAGAATATAGATCTAAGTATTTCAAGATAGTATGCTGAATGAGTAAAGCTAAATAAAGAAAGAGTGCAACAATTCGAGCGATTTGGTGCGTCGATGTATGTCTCCGAGAGATAATTTCACCATACCAAAAATTATTTTTTAGCTATAAATAATCAACGGTAATAGCTTAATTGCTGTTAAATATATTTTTTAGAGGCAACTAGCACTTTTTGTAAATGTCCCTAAAGTCTATACCGACGTTGGATCCAAAGGTAATTAACTAATGCCGATAAAGGCTTTAGCACACTTTTTTAATGTGTATATTTATTTGCCGCTTAAAGTTATTTTTCTTGTAGTGTCTTCGGCTCATCCAAAAATATATTCCGTCTAAAACAACTAAAGTAAACGCAAGCGAAGGAAAGCAAAAGGAAACTTGATGCTCAAGAAACTTCTACGTCCATAGCTACTTTAAGACCACCAACAGGGGGAAGATGAGCAACATGTGGGGCCTACACACTTGGAACAGCTTCACCAAGAGTCTACACAGGCCCGGGAGTTAGGGGATAGTAAAAAGAAAGAGATTAGATAATTATAGAGCATATGCAAATCCAACCAGCAAGGCACGTGGTCTTGGACACTTAACCAAGTTCTTGAAGAGCGGTATTCACCTTCACCTTATTATGCTCTCCTTAGCCTCCCATTTGGGCGTGGTGAAGCAAGGAGTCAGTGAGATTGACCCTGATCAGTGCAATAATGTCTTACTCTTGTATTATTAAAAATTAGTATGTCGAACAAACTATTTATAATAGGTTATAGTAACAAGGCATCAGCAATACAAGTGTTCTAACCCTAAAGTAGTAAGAACAATGAAAGAACTCCATGTGGAAATGGCGTTAGTGATGCTACCTAATATTCTGACCGCCTCCACGGTATGGGCTTGTCTCCTGACACCTTGTAATCCTCCTTTGCCTTTAGTGTGTTCTCAATTTTTTTCTCCATGTGAATGATAAAATGGGTCTAACTTTTTCATCTTTCAACGTGATCACAAATTCTATTGAAAGTATGAGCAATACATATTATCGCACATAAATAGGTAATTACAACACATCTTTGAAATTACTCATTTCTGTGATCATTCTATATATATATATATATATGCGCGCGCGTGTGTTGAAAATGTCCGCTTGCCACTAGAAGTAGAGCTAAAATTTTAATTATATATTATTTATTTTATTTTTTCTAAATTTTTTTGAACTGTTTTTCTTGAGCTAACAGTTATTGGAAACAGAATTTCTGCCTCTTTGATAGGGATAGACTCTATCCTCCTCAAATTTCATTTTGTGAGACTACACTAGATATAGCATACAAATAATATTATTCAATTGTGACATTTATGCATTTTAAATAGTTTTTTATTTTCTTATTTACATAAAGGAAGCGGTTGCTAGTCCCTCCATTTCAATTTGTTTTTCATATATTCTTTTTAGTTAATTTAAAAGAGAACGTCTTCTTCTTTTTTGAGTAACTTTTTAATTCTAATTTCTAACTTTCAATCTGGTATATTTCAGATCACACGATTAAATCATTTTGATATATTTAACATATTTAAAATTTAAAATTATAAAATTCAAAAATCTTTCCACGAATAAATTAAAATGTAAGGAGTCAAATAAAGAGATATAAAATTAAAATATTTGATTTCAATCGGTCTTTTCGCAATGAAGGTCAGTGCCCAATTAATTGAATTCTACAATTGATTTTGGTGGATGTCCACCTTAAAGTAAAATTAATTAAAAAAATGTAATGCATTAACTCCATAATATCTCTCTTGGCTTGATACAAAAAAAAATTGTATAAGTAAAACTTAACTTAAATTTATGTATATTTCAAATATATAAAAAGAATAATATTTTCAAGAAAAATCGTCATTTCATTTAACAGTTGAATTTATACATAGGAATTAAAAGACAAATAAGTAAATAATTTGTATAAAGGGAAATAGATAGTACAAGAGGGGAGGTACTATAGCCTCAATTTTCATAGAAGATAAAAATGGGGAAGAACTAGAAAATAATGTCACCTTAATATGAAACGACAGTAGATCCAATTTTGCCCTAAAAACTTGGAATGGAGTAGTTTTCTCAAGTATTACTATTTACATCTTTATTAATTAAAAATATCTAAAATCCTTCGGCATTGTTGCTTATAAGTTCTTTGAAAAATCATATAAGTGAAATTTTACTCAAATTTGAATTGCTAAATTTTCAGTTTTTCTACATAATTACTACTATAATATTCATGTCTTTATAATAGTACAGATAAATAGATTGATGATCGAAAAATCCCTTAAAATTAGCTAGTGCACCTTTCGAAGTTCAATGAATAATGAACTTGTTCCTCAACCTTGTCTCATATATATTTTATGATAAATTTGAATTCGTGAAGTACATCTAAATGTATATCAATAGCACTTTTATCACTAGATCAAAGTCCTAAAGATATTCGACAAAAAAATGTCACCATAGCATGTCTCGACGTGGCCAATGGGTATCTTATTATGCATGTCATTCATCAAAAATAAAAAATAAAAAGGTCAAATAATCTTTGAACGATTTAAAATAGATTAATTTAATCCTTGTTAATTTTTTAGCTCAAAAATATTATGACTTCGACTTAAGCTTAGGATGAAGTAAAATCACGATAAGTAATATAACTTATCAAACTATAATTGAATTTGATTTCTTTTATCATATCATTTTAAAGTTAGTAAAATAAATGCATTATAAATTGAAAAATCATATCAAACTCATACCTGATATATAAGAAATCGGAAGGAAGATTTTTTTATATGTCATTGTTTTTATTTATCAAAATAAGAAATGCTTACACTACTTATTTTCTTATATACTATGTCTTGAACATTTACCCAAACCCCCCACCCCCACCCCAAAAAAGAAGAAGAAAATTAACCATTTATTATTATTTTGGAATAATTGTTAGAAAAAAGGGTATTTTTAAGCTATTTTGCTAGTTGGGGAGCATTTTATAACCAAAAACGCAACTATATGGACATTTTTTAATTATATTTGTTTGATCCAATTAATTATAGCACTTACTATTATTCTCTTTAGAGCAAACATTGTTGATGTGCAACTCACTTGATCACATACAAAAAGTTATATCTATACATTCAATTTCAGATACCCCACAAATAGAAAGAAATTTTCTCAATTATTGTCCAATAGTTTTACTAAATTAACAAATCCACTTAATTAATCGAATTTTCCTATTGTCCCAGAATAATATCTATCAATTAACTCAAGTCCGTTATTACAACTAATAGGTTCAAAATAAGTTGGTACCGCATGTATGTTGAACGAACGAATCACTCAACGTATCAAACGAATCACTCAACGTATCAAGTAAAAGTTTTCAAGATTTCGCGCTCATAAACCTTCTTTCATTTATCAATAAATTCTAGTCACTTTCATCGTTTGGAATCGATAAATGGAAGTCATAAAAAGTGCAAAAAAGTACTGAAGTAAACGTCCCAAATATGAAGTTTCAACTAGGCCAAGATACCTTTATGTACAAACCATATAACATAATTGTATGGGACATGTGGTTTCGTGGAAGCTCACATTTCTAAGTTTATTAATATTATTATTTATCTATTATTATCTTGGACTTATAACACCATAGAAAATCAAGAGACAGAAAAACATGAATATCTACTCAAAGAAGATCTTCACCAACTCCAAACAAGGGTCCAAAAAAATAGAGAATATTGAAAACACTCAAACTCAACGCAAATTAATTACTTGACTAACTAAACTTAAAATATACCCCGATCTTGCAACATGAGTGAAATACACCCCTATTCTAGCCAAATTTAGGAGTGTTTTCAACACTTTTCTCGGTTTTTTATTAAGACCTCATACTCCTACAAGAGTTTATGACCACTTATTATGTCATGTTGCAGATCAGGGAGTATCTACGTTTAGTAGAAGTAGAGGGGATTTTTTAAGGCGGTCAATAATACAAACATCAATCACTCATTATATTTATAAACAAATCCTACTTAGACTCTATATAGTACTTGTTAGAAGACAATATTATTCTAACAGTTGCCTAAATTTGGCTGCACATGTGTACATAATAGATGAATAGGTGAGCATGCCAAAACAGAAGGGGGGCAACAGTACCCATAAAAACAAAAGTCCAAAGACACATTTAAGTAAGAATAAGGCTATGGGGAGTGAAAGTGAAAGTAGTGGAGTGGGGGGTAGGTACCCTTGATACCATTCAAATGGTGTCAGTAACCATGTGATAGTATGGCCCTTCAACCCTCATGTCCACCTAAAAGAAACCACAAAATGAGACAAAAGAGTCCCCCTTAAAGTAGCCTTTGATAGCACAAAAGAACACACTTTTCTTTATCCCCCCACCCCCACAACCTTCCTTTTGGTAATACTAGTGTCCAAACCATTACATCATGTACCTACCACTTTTTTAACAAGGTAACTCTAATCACCAAGAGAGCCTTTCGGAAACAGCCTCTCTATCTCCACGAGATAGGAGTAAGATCTGCATACATTCTACCATGGTATTCAGTATCACCTCATTCAGCTGGAACCCCATTTGACAGAAAATGATGAACTAAAAGACATTTCCATTTTTCGACTTTAATTTTTTACATCATAGCAAGTTACAACAGTAAAAGCAGAGAAAAGAGGGGGAGGACTATCACAACTAAGGGGTTACTACTAGCCTGCCTTTAATTTTTGCTATTGTTCAGTGTGGTCCAGCACACAACTACAAAGAAGGTGCAAAATAGAGAGAGAGACCCCACTCCCATTAATCAGTTCATCTGTCCTTTACGTATACATTTATGTATTTGTTGCAAGTAGTATGGTATTGATGATGACAACAATCTTGAGGATATCTTCCTTACCGGGCGATCGATCTTTTCTTCTGTTGTGGGTATTGTTTGGCTATACAGCTAGAGGACTTTTACTTCTTGTATATGCTACTACTCAAACGTTTTTCTGCATAAACGGCATTAGAGAATCTCATTTAGAACAAAAATGGCAAGAAAGTTGGAAACCGGGAATAACAATAACCAACCTAAGTTAATCCCTCCTAGCTAGCCATGCACAACTCTTAACACCTACATTTCAATGGCTTCTTGCCCAGAAGTAAACCTGGTCAATGACCATCTCAAATTAAGTCCTTTCACTCTTTTTTTAAAAATTGCAAAGATAATGGAAGAAGAAAAGATGTGGAGATTAAGTACCTTGGCATGTGGAAGTAACATGATTTAAGAGAAGCCATGTTGAGGGTAGTCGTTGTAGGAAGCATAGGGATATTATTGTTAGAAGTAGCAGTAGTTATTGGAGAACTAACGCCAGCTTCAGCTGAATCAGTGGAGAACGCAGCCTGGTTTTCTGCGGCTGATTTTGTAGGAGAAGCAAAAAGGTTATCGGGAAGGATGTGCTCCAAGCTGTTTCAATACCAAACAAACGTCAATAACGTTAGACAGAATCTAAAAACATTAATTAGCAAAGGTTAAAATCAATCTCAGCAAAATTTGACATCATCAATCGGGAAAAGAAATAAAAGACTTTTCAACTGCCATCTTGAACTTGGAATTTATGCTGTTAATAATCTTGACATTACATTAAAGAAATTGTAGTTCAGTACCTTTCTTGAAGATTAGAGTTGTCAATAATGGTGGTCTGCTCCTTGCTGCTACTTCCACTCCCAAAATCAGTAGGCAGCATTTCTTGAGGCACCTTCTCATCAGCTGCATTATGGGGGGACTTGGTAGCTTCATGGGTATCGTTACTTTCTATAAAAAGAACTAAAATCGGTAAGCACTAGATCTATTAAGCTAAAGAAGAGAAGTAACGAATGTCTTAAAAGTTAACCTAAAGTGACTTCTTGATCAATGTCATTCGATACAGGAACAAGATTGTGATTGTTTTGAGAGTGAAACTGCATCTGGGAGGCCGTCGGAAGACCAGGAGAGAGGCTGGGTGGAAAGTGATCATTGCGATGTTGATTCTTCAGGTCCAGCAGTTGCAAATTCATTAGTCTTCTGCCTTGAAGTTCAATGGCTTGCTGTAATTCAGCATCCTGCTCTATTTTTCTTCTCAACATCATCTCATGTGAATTATATAACATTCTTGCTCCTACATATGAAGAGACATTTCTCAAGTGTCAAACAACCCATCAGACTATTCACAAGAAAAATTAGAAATTTAGATCATCTATCTTACCAAAGGGAAGGTCATACGGCTCTCTAGATTCAAGAGCTGATGGGCTTAAACAGGTCGACAGCTCTCCTCTATCAATTGGATGTTGTTGTTGCTGAAGTTGCTTCCTTTATAGTTCAATCAACAATGAAACATTAATCATGAGTAAAGTGAGATGCAATAACTCAAAATAACATTACAGGGTGATCATCTTTACATACTTGTCTGCGATTTTTCCCTTTTCCTTGTAGGGCTTTACAAGTACCCGAGAATCACACACAAAATGTGGGTTTCCTTTAGCCAAGATCATCCTAACAGTTTCTGAGTAGACAAACGTAACGAATCCAAACATTCGCTTCTGCTGATATGGAATTCTAACATCTTGGACAGGCCCATACATACTTCCAAAACAAATTACACAAGACAGTTTACCATAAAAAAAATTCATTCCATTAAAAGATTTCAAGAATCCATTCCACAATAAGCACCACGTACCTAAAGTAATTAGACACATCCTCCTCCTTAAATGTGCTATCAGCAGGAAATGTTAGGTAAATTTGTCGTGAACTTGAACTTGAGATACCACCCAACGCCATTGCTGAAAAATCATTTCTATCAGGCCGGCACCTACCAAATTTGTGGAATTCTTCACCCATCATAAATGCCGCAGCAGCTGATCTGCATTTCAGACCATACATGAAGATACCTTTTAAATGTCCTACCAATATTCCAAATCTCAACCTCCACATGATGTCCCAACCAAAAGCCTAAGCAGTATGTACTAGAGCATAACTACCTAACCTTAAACAATGAGTTGCTATTGAAATGTTTTTTAAACACAAATACACATCAAATCAAGCTTAAGATTAGAAAAGAAACAGTAGCATAATACCATAACTACATTCAAAACACCAGAAATTGGTTACCCAAAAAAAATAAGTCAAGTTCAAGAAAATTACTAGCAAGACAAGCATTTACAAGTTCATAACAAGGTAGAGTAAAGTTATAAAGTCTAACTTTCAATGAAGAAACAAACAGGAGGAAATATCATGTAAAGGTCCAAGGAAATACCTTTGGTTATCATTCAAGATGTTGATGCATTTGTTGTAAGCAATTGGATGATGATGAGCACCAGAAGCCATAAGAGAGGCAGCAGCAAACCTCTGTTGCTGCTGCTGCTGTTGTAAGGCCTTCATCCTCAAGAAATCATCAACAGAGTCAACTTTACTAGGAGAACCAACAATAGCATCTGGTGAAGAAGAAGAATCAGGAAAGCCACTATGCATAAACTTGCAACTATTCCCATTCTTGCAAAACCCTCTAGCAAAATACATGCAAGGCCTCCAACCAAACCCCCCACCACCACCACCACTATCTTCTGAACCACCAAGAAAAACATCATTGACTGAACAACTCCTACGATGAAGATGAGGGGTTTCCTCACAATTCCCATAAGGGAAAACCAAAGAATCACTTCTTCCACTAGGACTCATAATTGGATCCATTGATTCATCAAGAAAAGACAAGTGTTCTTGAACTTGAGCTTGAACACTACAACCATACTCATCATTATTTGGGTCATAAAAAGGGAGTGAAAGTGAAGGAGTTGAAGACCCAGAAACAGAATTAGTAGAACCATTCACAACAGCAGCATAAGAAAGTGAACTAGCCCCTCCTCCTCCTCCTCCTCCTACTGGTGAAGCCATTGGTCTAGGGCTTCTGGTAAAAACTGGTGACCCACTAGTAGACCAAGGAGAAGGTGAAGAAGGTGAAGAAGAAGGAAACCCATTGTTAGGAATCATGATTCTTGGTGAAGATTGATGAAAAAGATTCAATTTTGAAGCATTTAACATTGCAGATGAACTGTTTGATGAAAGTCCTAAACAAGTTTTAGCTTGATTTATCAAAGAAACCAAAAGGGTTTCTGGACCAAAAGCTAATCTTATCATCTCCTTCTCCCCTTGGTCTTGTATCAGTATATACCCCATGATTTTTGAAGCATTTTCTGGATCCAAACTTTGAATTCTTGATAAAACTATCTTTGTAGCTTCATATCCATCCATGGTAGTAGAAATTTCTTGAACATTCACTCCTACTACTCACTACTACACTACAAAGTTGGAACCTTTCTTCAAGAAATAGAGAGAGAAAGAGAAAGGACAATGATAGAGGATAGTGGACTTTTAAATTAAAATAAAAAAAGGATTTAAGAAAAAGATTTGTATGATTTGGGGATTTATTATATTTTTGGGAATTATTGCTAAAGATTTCAAAAATGTTTATACAAAAGGTAATGATAGTTATATTTGTTCAATCATTATAATACCTTATTCAAACGTGACACTTGAGAAGGATATAATAGACCTCATTCAGATTCACGTGACATAGTTTGACTTGATATAAAATTTAAAAAATTATAATTTAAAATAAATTATTAATATTTGTATTATTATGAAATATTTTATTAAGAATAAATGAATAAGTTAAAACTAAATCATTATTAAATATTGAAATGTAGTATTCTTGTTTGGACAGATTAAAATAGGAAAGTGAGTCATATAAATTGAAACAAGAAACTCGTTTTTTTATCTTAACTTATTTGTTCGATTTTAACTTGATATGAAATTTTAAGAAAATAAAGAATATGGTTTTAAGCTAAAGATATGTAAAATTAAAATATCTTTTAAAATAACGTAGAAAGATTATATTAAAATAATTTGTTTTTAAACTAAGTAAAGAATAAAACAAATAAATTGAAATGGAGAAATTGTAGAATTGTTAATTTATTTTATAGCTAAAGCCGATAGTGTTCAAGTCAGTTAACATTTCGTAATTATTTTATTAGATATTTATCATTTTTTACGAATATTGATATCGAATAATTTCAAAACTTAGATAAATAAATAAATAAAATTACTTTTTTTTTAACATAACGGAACTCCTATCAATCATAACATTTACAAAGTTAAATTATTAATTCGATTAATCATAGGATAATCAATTAGTCATATACAAGTTACAAAGTTAAATTATTAATTCGAAAAAGAAACGTTACGCTTATTTCAAACGGCTTAGATAATGAGACAATGAGTCATTGTGCTTGATAAACGTGAAGTGCCTTGATATTTTTGTCTCATAATATAAAGAAATACTCTAGTATTTTGAGAGGAATTTGTAGATAAAAGACTATTTCAAAATCAGTTGAATATTGTTTAAGATTTCATTATATATGATATTTAACTATTTGATTTTTTGAATTATAAAGGTCACTATTGATATTTGTGTCTGTCTTATATTTTATAAGTAATAATTTAATACATAGGCTTTCTTTTGAACGTGTTAGTAAATTCACTTATATAATTTATTTTAATTTTTCAATTCCATTTAAACATAAAATTAATTTTATGATTTTTTTTAATTTTATGTATGCTCTTCAATAGCAATTATGTATTTACAAATCGACATAAGTCCGTTAGTTTATATATTTTTTTAAATGTCTGACGAATATCAAATTTTTTGAGAGTTTTTCTATATTTTGCGTAAAGTTAATTGACGAAAGTTTGTTGATTTTCTTTCTTAAGCAATTAATTAAATTAGATAGCACCACGTATTTATTTATTTATTTTTTCATATACATGCTTTTAAGATTTAACTCAAATACTAGCTTTTTTAATTTTTATTCAACACAATACCGATAAAAAGAACTCATCTTCATTACGAGTAAAAAAAAAAACTTGTTCATTGCTAATAATACTATTAAAAAAATGCTAAAACTCTACAAACTTTGTTGGGTTGTCATTGATTTTTTTAAGAACGAAAATCGACATACTTTCGTTGATTATTTTTCACATAAAACAAAAACAAACAAAAAAACTGATAAAAAGAAATTGTTATTTAAAAAAAAATCAAAGTTAGTCCATCAGTTTTTAAAAAAAATTAAGAAAACTAACGAATGAACGTCATTTTTTAGAGCAAAATTGCAGCTGAAGAGCATATGTAAAAATAAAGAAATCATAAAATCATAAAATCAATATTTTGTGTTTAAATGGTACATAACAATAGAGTTGAAGGGTTAAAATGAAACAAAGTTAAAATAGAGTACCAAAATGAAAAAGGAAGACAAGTTAGAAAGGCTCTCTATGTTTTTGACGCTTATTATAGTTGATCAAATAATAAAGCGTTCTTACTAAATATTTAGTACAAATTTTGAAAAAATGTTTATATGTGTTCTCAATGTCCATTGCGTTAATAGGTTAACTACTTTAAACATATCAACTTCTTTAATTATGAGTATATATTTCACTTATTACGTTCTTTTATGGGATTTTCATTCTTAAATTTTAAGAAATTGATTTACTTTTCACTTTTTAAGGTATTACTTGCACTAGTATAAATTTAATGGTAATTCAAATAAAGAATTATTGATGTAATTGAAATATTATGTTAAAAATATTATCAATATCAACAATAAAATGCTTGTGATAGTTATTTACAATCGATTTTGCAACAATGATACGTATTAAAACAAATAGTTGTATTTTGTAAGGTGAGCACAAGGAGTGACATCTTCTCTGTCATTATCTTGAAAATATGATATTTGTCTAAATATGGTTGAACATTGATGTTTATCTATACCTGCTTATAAATGTAACGTTCTCGTCGATACCCGCTCTGTCATCATCTCAAAAATATGATATTTGTCTGAATGTGGTTGAAAATTAATATTTGTCTACACCTCATATAAATTTAACGTTCTCGTTGACATCTGCTCTGTCATCATCTCGAAAATAAGATAATTGTCTAAATGTGATTGAACATTGATGTTTGTCTACATTTTCATAAAATTCAGTGTTCTCGTTGATATCTGCTTTGTCGTCACTTCAAAGATATGACATTTGTCTAATTGTGATTGAACATTGGTGTTTGTCTACACCTCCATGTATAAATTCAATGTTCTCGTTGATATCTGCTTTGTCATCATCTCGAAGATATATGACATTTATCTAAATATGATTGAACGTTGATGTTTGTCCCACTATCGCTATAGCATGCACAAAAAGTGATAATAATATAATAACGTAAGCAATACTTCATCTCATTAATGATATTATTTGTTTTGAATTCAGGCTCAAATAATACGACCGTTCAACTCTTTGTTTTGAGTTTTATATAATGCAATGAGCATATATGCACTTATCAGATAGTTAAATTGGCTTATCTGAGATGCTAGTGTGAGTTTTACTTTTCATATCTATGTTGTGAAGATTAAGAATAATAAGTATGCCTTGTTGAGGATTTGTATTTACTTACATGCTAGAAAAGCTTCATCTATTTTTGCATTAAGTTCATAATTTGACTTTGATATGTGTCATTTCATTTTTGCTCTTGTTCTCAATATAATATTTATTATGGAGATATGATGCTGAAATTAAAAGATTGTGTGAATTTTAATATAAAAATATGAGGTTGTTAGAGCTCGATGGCAATATGTAATTTGAAAATTATTGGAGGAAATGATTATTTTATATAATAATCATTACTACTATTTAGTTGGGAATGATCTATGATACTTGTTAAGTATGTATAGATGTATTCGTACCATACTTTTGTATATTTTATATATACATGTACGAATTTTCTCTTTATTTCATTTTATTTGTAATTTTCTATTCATCAAACATTATATTACTCAAATATAGCTATAGTTTCATTTTTAGTTGATCATGACCAACATCACAAACCCTTGGGGGCACAACAATGATTTGGCTTCCACTATGTATCATATTATTTTTTAATTGAATTTGATTATATTATTTAAAGATAAAAGTTTTCAATAGTTATATTAGAAATATGGTTATCAAATCTATTAATTTGTCCGATTAAGGATGATTGGGTGCCATCACCATTTTTTGTGATAACATTAAATTAACAACTTTCACATATAGCAAACATAAAAATTATATTTGTATGTTATAACTATAGTTTGCATAATTGCGCTCCATAGCAAATTTTTTGTTTGCTTGGAGCTTTTGATTTGTATAATTCGCTAGTAACATTCAGTTTTATACAAATTGTTCAGTTTTGTATAAATTCATTTATACATTGTAATTTGTATAATAAGATCTGTATTTGTATAATTATAAGTGTATAGGATGAAATATATGTATTTGTATTTGTATATACACTTTTCTCTAGCTTCATACAAACACAAACACACTTTATAGATTTTATATCGAAATGTATAAAATGGCTAATTGTATACCGAAAATGTCTAATTGTATACCGAATCAGATGTCAAAAAATGGGATGTTTGCTGCGAATTATAATTAAAATAAACTATGGCTATAACATTTAATTTGAATTAATAATTTGTTATTTTATACAATTTTCCCCTCTAATAACATACAACTTTAAAATGTAAATATATCACCATTTAGGTCTATAAATTGTTTCCATATATACAATACCTAAGGGATTTAAAATTGAGTTATTTTGAATTAATTATCAAATGATGTGATGAATAAATGAATTTTTATTTGTTTATCTTTCCCAAGCTCAATATCTATGAATTATAATTTATAGTAGAATGCATTTTTCTCTTAAATAAATTTCATGTGATGTAAATCTAGATTAGTCGAATCAGCATGTATTGAATATTTAATGATTAAATAATTTTAAAAAAAGAGAGAATACTTTGGATTCTCTAATTCTATTTTCTCCATTTCACATTACTTGAGCCATGTTCATTTGACACACTCTTTAATTTATATTTTTAATTAAATTATATTTTATTAAATCAACATTAATAATGATATTTTTAAATTCTAAATTTAATTATTATTATTATTATTATTATTATTTATATAGTTATTTAATTTTAAAAACAGTATAAAACAATTCTTAATAGTGTTGAAATGAATGAATAAAATAATACATATGTTTTTTGATATATGAGTCCATTAAAATAAAAGGAAAATGGTATAATAAATAAATAAAAGATTATTAGGGGTCGTTTGGTGTGAAGGATAAACACAAATAATCTTGGGATAAATATTTAGAGGCACTTAATTTAGTGTTTGGTTGGAAAGTTTGGGATAACTTATCTCGAAATTAATAAATAGTACCAGGATAAGTTATCTCTCCCAATGGGTGGTATAATAATCCCATCATTATTTGTCATGGGATAAACTTATTAAATGACAAAACTGCCCTTCAAATACTAGTTCTTGCTGATATTTCTGGTTCCTCTGCTTCTTCAGCTGACTACATATCTCGTTACGTCTAAAAAAAGAATAACTTTGCCTAGTCGTGCTTCTGCTAGCTCGTTGTGAAGAAAAGGTCAATCACCTAATATATACACTACTATTAAGATGGGAAATGGGCGGCTCTCTCTAGTATTTCAACTTTTGTTTACACAAGACACACATTTGCTTGATCAAGTCCCCTCTTCCCTTCCAACCCCCAAACAAATTGTGTTGAAGTTTATCATTTGTTGGACTTGGACATATGGTACTGTCATACAAGTATAGTGATTTTGGATGGAAAATCTTGAGTTCCATTTTCTTTAGCGTGGAGTATTGATACCTCCGTAATTGACACATAATTGAACACAGAATATTCATGGGAATTCATACATAAAAACAATTAAGTTAAATAAGGTGGAGATTTGTTTTTAAGAATGAATTACTAAAACTCTACTAAAAAAATATATACAAAAAAGCTAAAAAAATAGAGGGTATTTTTGTAATCAAACCACTTATTTTTAGGAAGTATGCAATGGTTATTATTTTTTGTACAACAAACCAAACAATCAATAAGAAATAAGGCTAGGTTAACTAGTCTCAGTATAACTAATCTCAGCATAACTTATCCCATCATAACTTAAATTCAAACCAAATGAAGTCTAAATAATTGTGTTTGAAGGGGGTTAGAGTAGTAAAAACACTTTCTCAGAAGATGGGTTGTGGTACAGAGTAGTGAGACTGATTCACTTTTAACTACATGTATGATATTTGAGTCCTTAGTATAAAAATATTATTTTTGATATTGCGATTTCCAATTGGACTCTATAATACAAACTCAAATTTAATTAAAGTTCAATACAAATATCAAATATTGGACAATTTTAAAAAATAAAAATATATTACCTTGATAACAAGTAATAAGAACCACAACTTTTAGCATGGAGTTGGGGGCGGGGGGGTTAAATTAGCTTTATTTATCAAGTCTAGTCTTTATCTTCCCCTTATATTTTGTGGGTCTCTTTTATAGCAAATGGACAAAACAATACTCACTATCACATCAGGTTCACAGGAAAATGTTCCCTCTCTCCCCCCACCAAACATTTTCCTTTCATTCAACTATTTTTTTTCCCCGGTCTATTTTAATTATCGTGCTTTTTCAAAATAATTAATTTAAAAAATATATTTTTAATAACAGCTTTACTTGTAATAAATGATAAATGAGAGCGTGATTAGATTGATGTATCGAAATATTTTTTATATTATATAATCTGATTGAGCACGAAATTTGAAAAATATAAAAAGATTTTACAGTGTTTTAAAGTTCGAGATAGAAGAGTATACGTTTGTGGGAATTTTTTTTAAACATGAATAAAATATTGATAGAGTCATTAAATATTTGTCAAATAAAGAACTATGCCACTAAAAAGGAAATTGTATTATATAAATTGGGATAAAAAAAATACTAATATTATTATTTTATAAATTAAGATGTACTCTAATTGATTATTTATTTTTAGTTTTTACTCTTATTTAATAAATGCAGCGATAGTCTAATTAATATAATGAAAAAATATATAATAAATTGAGATGAAAAAGAAAATTATATGGTTAATTTAATCAAATCTATTTCTTTATAGGTAAAAATACATTTATAAATGACATGTAAATAAAATATGATAAATAAAATAAATGGGAAGAAAGTAAGTAATAAATTACATTGCAGACCATGGGACCGGTCAAACCATTTTGAATCACAAGGGCCTTTGAGTCTCACTTGTACTAACGTACCTCTATTCTTTGTTCAATTTGATAAATTAAGAAAAAATAATTATTTTTTTAAATATTATATTCTCAATTAATTACTTTGAAAAGGTAGAATTTTTTGAAAATTTTAAATTTTTAATTCATGTACTTCATAATTAATAAGGATAAAATAGTAAATTTACTATATCAATTATTATTTCTTAATAGGTATGTCAATCCAGAACTGGAAAAGTAACTATGAACAGAGGGAGTAGGTAATTAATATTGTAAATACAAATAGTGTCTATTTCTATTGGACAATTTGTTTTGAACTTAAACCACGAATCAAAATTGATACTCCCTACATTTCATATTAATTGAATTTTTGAGGTGTTTCACACCCTTTAAGAAAAGTAGATTAAGATATAAATTGAACATAATTTTCTATTTTTACCCTTATTAATTGTTGTCAAATTTATTGAAGTCATCACATTGAAAATCCAAATGAAGGATAAAATTGGAAGAATATTTTAAAAATAGTCTTGAAGATCGAACAATAAAATTAATTTGAAGAATGAAAAATGACTCAACATTTCAATTAATATGAAATGAAGAGAGTATTTCATGTCAATGTCAACAAATACGTTAATATTACTACGTTACAATGATGAAATGGGACACTTTCCATGTAGTTATGATAACCATTTATAAAAAGAGAAAACAAAATAGATATTAAAATTCTTGTCAAAGCATAAAATGAAAAATGATATAACTATTTTTTTTATTTGTCTCGATAATACATGATATGATATGACATATTTAAGGAGAAATATTATGATGTATGTTGGTCTTTTGAACATTTTAATATTAATTAAATTGTTACATAATGTCCTAGGCTTATTATGCCTTTGTGAATATGTTGCAGAAAGGAATAAGGACTGCCCGTTAGTGGTCTTTTATTTAATTGGTGAGTTACTCCATTTGGAGTTAACTGCCGCATTACTCCATTTGTTGGAGTTAGTGTTATTTCAATTCCTTTCTTGCAACAGTCTTAGCCGTTGGTGCATTTGACCATTATTTCTTCATTATCTTATTCTTTATTCCTTCAATTATTCTTGTAACATATGTAACTCCTAAGATCATTATCTTCACTATTTACTACACTATTTAGTGGTGGTCTTCATTTGGTTTGAGACACACAACACACAATACATAAGAAAATATAGAGTGTATAAAGTTTGTCAAAACGAGAGTTCTTATTAGTTGAAGGGAGGTGTTTCTTTTGTGGAGTTTTGGACTCAACTCTTGTCAAGAGTTGTTGAGTTATACTTTGTGAAGGTTGTTGTATCCTGGAGGGGACAAGTCAAGAGGACTACTGCTGGACCGATGAAAACATTTGCTGCAGTAGGCTTGAATCTCCTTAAAGAGAGCGATATATCTGCGCCTCAGCCTGAAGAGATTTATTTTCTTCATTTAATTTTTCAATTGTAATCTTGTATTTTTGTTATCTTGTAAGTTTTCACTAACAATGTATATATGTTATTTACAAGTAAGTAGTTTTGATTGATGAGACACGCGAAAGCGTTCAAGCATGATGGAAATGGGCACCATGATGATCAGATGCAGAAAATGAGATCGTGATAGTTCATGCATATGAAGAAGCGTACATAGATCCCAATGAGGGGGTGGGAGAAAATGGTTGTGACATATTTAAGAGGGGGTAGATACACATAAAAACAATTGAAGAGATATAATTAGAGAGAACTTAACACACGTCGCCTTGCAAAGAACATGACACTAAATACAAACACATAAAGATCGAAAATACAAGCTGATTTAGATGAATTTTAAATTTTTCAAAAAAACCATGATTTGAGAATTTCAAATCTATGATTTGGAATTTTTCAAATATAAATATTGACCTACAAGTATATATATTATAAAACAATCTTACATTTATATCTATTAACCATTTATATCAAATGTAAATGAAATTTATAATTCATATTATTACTTTTTAAACCATTTATATCTCATATAACGGTTATGACTTCAAATCAATCCTCACTTATCATTTATATTAGCCAAATTCATTATTTTTTAATCAATTTTATTTACCAACCAAATGACTCAAAGTAACAATGTTGGTTCGTCTTCCTGGACATATAATCGAGAAATGCAAGTTCAACGTGAGACGATTGTATGTACTATGTGGGAGAATTACATTATAGACTAGTACACTACAACTTATTTTCAATTTTATTTTTCGATTGAATTAAAATTTGATCAATAAATATTGTATTTATTTAGAATAGCTTTATGATAGTGTGTTATGCTATTTTATATTCGCTTATTTGGTAAGATTGTTCAAAGAATTGAGACAATTTAATAGTTTTACAACTTATGAGTTTTTTTATGTTTATGAGAAAACAAACAAAAAATTGATCGATTACTACTCTTTATGTCTCACTTTACATGGTTTACTTTTTTTTTCCGATAGTCTAAAAAAAAAAATCACATTTCTATGTCAAATAACAATTTAACTTTAAAATGTCCACATTACCCTTAATGAAACGATTTATAGCTACACAAATCACTTATTTTAAACTACTCCCTCCGTCCACAATTGTTTGGCAGGTATACTAAAAATAGATGTCCAAGATTAATTGTCAATTTAAACAATCAAGAAATAATTAGTCACTTTTTTCCAATTCTACCCTTAATGATAGTGTAGTTCAATTGAAAAGTTATGTGGACTTTTGGTATTCTTGGTATAGTAGGGTTATATTAGTCAAATTACACCTTCTATTAAATTTTCCTTGAGGGGTGTGCATGACCTTACCCTGATAAACAATTGTGGACGGAGGGAGTACAAGTTTCAAAAATCTTCATTTTTTTCTTAAACTTTGTATCAAATCAAACTAACTCATATAAAATGAAACGAAAGAAGTATTACTCCCTCTGTTCGCACCGCCCTGTCATCTATATGAACATTTCAACAATTATCGTTAGACGGAGGAAATATTAATAACACAAGTGTCGTTATCCATTTCACATCCCCAAAAATCTAGTCAAGATTTTATTTTACGTGTTACTAACGCGCTAAGACCGAGAGTGTCAATAACTCTTACCCCTGAAATAGTGCACGTTCACTTTTTTTTTAAAAAATAATTATTTCTTTCTATTCGGGTGCGCTCCCTAACAAATATAATTTCGTATTTATATAAATTCAAACTCAATTTTTTTTATTAAGAATAAAAAAATATTTATCTCTCCGTCATAAGTTTCATTAATTTTTTTTAAAAGATACCAATTTATACAATGACAAACTTCTTCGTTCTTTCTACATCTTTTCAATTTTCATATACTTTCTTTTTTTATTTCATATTATTTGATTTCTATTGATGCAATAAGTCTTTTAATTTTTTTAAAATTAGAGATATATACTATTAAATTAATTTTGTTCGTATTTTTTTTAAAATGTAAATTTAATTATTATTATTTTATATAATTTTTAAACAAAATTCTTTTGATGAAAGGAGGGAATTCAAATTTTAAACTTAGATTCTCTTTCTAAATTCAATAAAAGGGAGTAACTTTTTGGTGCTTTTCAAGAGTCATTACACCTTTCCCACATCATCCGTTTGATTTCAAAATGATCACAAAAAGTATTCATGTCTCCAAAATATGCTCCAATGAATGAAATATCTTCCTACAATCTCTAATAAATGCGACTCAGTATTTAGGAGATCGAACTCGACATTTCCGATAAGAATGAATAAGTACTTATCACTCTATCACAATCCTTATTGATGGAGATTGAAAAGTTATTTTCCATAGTTATATACTTCCTCTGTCTCTAATTATTTATTCACTTTTGAATTGACACACCTATTAAGAAAGCAATTATTGATATAGTGAGTTTATCATTTTACCTCTATTAATTATGAAGTGAATAAATTAAAAACTTAAGATTTTCAAGAAGTTCTACATTTTTCAAAGTAATTAATTGAGGGTATAATAGGTAAAAAAAATTTGTCCTTTCTTGATTTGTCAAAATGAACAAGTAATTAGGGATAACTAAAAAAAGAAAAATGGACAAATAATTAGAAACATAGGGAGTAATATATTAGTTATATAATATATTAAAATGCTTTTTTTTTTCTTTAAGAGAGAGACTAATTATCCACTTTCTTGTAAAAAAGAAAGAAAGAATGATATATTCGAAATGTGTGAATAAATGCTTCTGTTTCAAGAAGTCAGGCAATGATTTTAAAAATTTAAACTATTTCATCCGTTCATTATTAATTGTTCATTTTCTCTTTTACACGCTTAATGAAATCACAAATAAAAAAATATAATTTTATTAATATCTCTGTTCATTTTTATTTGTTACTTATTTCTAAAATATATTTTCATTTTTAGTTATTACTTTTGACATTATTTTTTAAAATTTTACCCTTAACATTAAATACTTATTTTTCAAATCTTTTTCAAGACTCAATATTAAACATCATTTAGATTGAATTTATAATTTTTATCCTAATAGATAAAATTTAATAAGGATAGTTTGATAAAATACATATATCAATATTTGTTTTCTTAATGAGTGAGCCAAATTAAACAATGACAAGTAAAATGAGCAGAGCTAGTAATTTAACACTTTCGAAAAAAGAATTCATTGTAAAAGTAAATAGAAAGAATTTAATCAATTCTATCTTGATTTTATAATAACGCGGACAACCAATATGGAACGGAGAAAGAATTAAATACATTTTCAATTTTGTGAAATATACAATATTTAAATTAATTTTAAAATTAAAATATTAATTATTTTGAATAGATGGAAGTAATAAATTACGTAGTTATTTATCGGGGACAAAATGAAATACAATTGACAGCTAAAATTTGTAGGTCCTTTAGATTGAGTATCTTTACATTTCAAATAAAAAAATTACACTAAATTTATTATTGTTATTATATTTCACATATACATATTAGAAAAAGAATATAATGTTGTCTAGTGAATTGTTATATCCTTAAATTTCTTTTATCATTATAATAGGTGAACTATTTTACTTTTAAGATTATATATATATATATATATATATATTAAGTGGAGGTTCGGGAAAGGAAAATTAGGAAGAAAATTATAAAGTGGGAGAATCGAACCTCACTAACAAAATGAGAGTTCAAGTAGCCAATAAATTGAATTACTAAAATTCTCCCTATCTTCAATATTAAATAACTACATAAAATAAAAATAAATAAATCTAAATTTAAAATATTAATAATAAAATTAATTTAGTAAAATACAAGTTTAGTATTTTGTAAATCTGAAGTTATCTTTTTTGTATTTGTCCTTGGCAAAGTTTAAGTCACGTTATTTTGGTCAAAGGGTTTTTTCCCAACTACTTCACCTTCCATGTCATTATGCCTTTGATATGAGAGGCATAATTAATGCATGGGGAGTGGATAAAAGTGCAAATATGAAGAATTCATTGGGTGAAGATAAACATTATTGAAATTTGGAAATTGTTTTACTGTCTTGTCCAAAGACACCACCTAACCCCCTCCAAACATTAATGTTTTTCTTTTCTTGGAATTAATTATCACTAAAATCAAACAAGTGGGATTGGGACATACATTGGGGGGTCTATTCAAAGGTTTTAATTATAGCATGCTTCCATAGTAGTACCATATTATTGCTGGCTATGTAAGTTTATATCAAATTAATGAACATTTAAATCATGTTACACATAAGTATGTTTTTTGGTTAATTTTTGCATAATTCGATTAATTTTATGAGATATTTATCACATTTCACCAACAATAGATGACAGATGAGAAGAATCACTTAATGATTTTTGTCTCTATTGATAATTGAATTTGAAACCTCGTGGTTCTCAACCATTAGGCTTTAGGACCCATTTTTCCATAAAAATTATTTTTTTTATTTTTGAAATAGAGAAATGTTAAATGACCAGAATTTGACTATTTCTAAAAAGTTTATAATATTCTTATTTCAATTTTTGCATCTGTTCCCTCAATAATTTTCTCTCTAAAACAAAGTTAACTTTTTTCTATTTCCCAAACTCCTTGAACTATGTTCTTTATAGATTCTTAAATAGAAAAGGAAAAAAGAAAGAAGAAAACAACTACATATGTATTGGTCTTTGGCCATTTTACAACATTTTAAAAAGAAATTAAAAGCCATACAGGTATGGAAGTTAGAGAAATATGAAAATTAGTCAATTTCCCATGTATTGGAAATATTTTTCATTTATTGAAATATAATTAATAAATAAATAAATTAAAAAAAATATAAATTTGACAAAGAAGGGTATAATTGTAAAAAAAAACTAATTTATAGTGTGAATATGTATTTGGGCCATTATGGTCAAATTATTCTGGCCAAAAGAATTTTTCGTTTGAAATAATTTTTTCACTTTTATTCAAAAATTAGCATTTGATCTTAAATTCAATTTGAAGTTGTATTTTAACTTGTTTTTCACAGTTCAAGTTGTATTTAAGTGCATTTCAAACATAAACATTATTTCAATTTTCTTTGAAAAATGTATAATCCAAGACAACTTCATAAATTCAAAATAAAGTGAAAAATATTTGAAATCTATGGCTGAACGCCTACTTAAGATCGAATTTTGCGGATACCAATTTGGGATTTATGTACATAGCTTATTTGATTTATTGGATTTGCAAATTATTATTTTGTAACGATTTAGCCTGCTAGTGATATTATTCGCTTTGGGCTTAGATTCAGACGATTATAAAATGTATCACTAAGGTGTAACATTTGTCTACTTATATACCTACCTAACATCGGTTCTGTGTTTTGCCAATATGTCTCTTATCCTAAGATAGAGTGTCATATATACCCTTTTTTATGACTCGACATCCTCACTGATGTTTGCTCCCATCGCATGAAATTTGTCTAGACTTAACACTAAGGTTTATTCTGCCTTTTCGAAATTTGTCTAAACTTAATTGAACTCTGATCCACCACCGATAAGATTGACATATGAGTGACTATGATACCATGTGTAATGGTTCAATCCATTAGTGATATTGTTGGTATTGAACCTAGACCCGCACGACTTTAAAATGCGTCACTAAAGCATAATACATACTTATTTATATACCCAATATCTTTTATATATTTTACCGATTTGAGACTCTTATCTTAAGCTAGGTGTCACATATTTGTTCCTACTAAGCCGATTTTTAATACATCCCTGAATATATAACTTTTATACTAATATCATGTTTAGTCAAATTATAAAATCTATTAATGCTACAAAATATTTTCTTATCAGTAGTATTTTATTTATTTTAATAAGATACTTTTTGAGAGTAATATTTTATGTTTGGCTATACAATTTCAAAAAGATTATTAAAGCAAGTATTTTTAAATTTTATTTAAAAAAAAAGATTATTAAAGTTTTCAAAAACTTGATCAAACAAATTATAACTGCTAAAATAATATGATTAAATTTAAATACCCAAAATAAGTAATTTTATAATTTAATTCAATGTTATGGGCTCCACATAATTGGGCAATCATGCACATAAAATCTCCATAATGTCTTACAAGTCGTGCAATTTTTGAAGAAATTATCACGAGTTTCCTTTGCCAAATTTGGTGAAGTGGGGATTTCTAGAACTATTTTCTAATTTGATACTCTTTAAATTTATTGGTTAGAAATATGTTACTTTCTCCGGTTTATATTAAGTGAATTATTGGGTATAATATTTAAAAAAAAATATAAGTTATAGGCTATTTTTCGATTTTCACTATTATTCGAGATAATATCTCAAATGGTCACTCAAGTAAGAGTTTTTATATTAGAACATCACTCAACTAAGGGTTCTTATCTTAGAAAGTCACTCAACTAAGGGTTCTTATCTTAGAAGGTCACTCAACTAAGGGTTCTTATCTTAGAAAGTCACTCAACTTTATTTTACAACTCAAAAGTCACTCAAATATAATATTTTTCACTTAGAAAGTCACTCAACTGTCGATATTTCACTTAGAAAGTCACCCAATTTTGAAAAGTGCTTATTTTAAAATCTCCTTATTTTGAAATCTGTTTTTTTTTATGTCTGAAGTGCTACTGGAAAAATATTCTTAGAGAACTAGGAATATCAATTTGTGTTTGTCCCGTTAATTTAAAAAATACCTTCGTTAGTATTGTAGTAGTACTTTGTGCTTGATCAATGTTTCAAAAATATTTATTTAGAATTTTCTTTTTACTTTTTTAGTTTCTGAAACACAATTTCTAAAGCTACCCAAAATTACTTTTTTTTTTATAAACTTAGTTAACCACTTTTTACTTTTTTAAAATAGATATATATTTTCTAAAAGAAACACTTATTAACTTCGCAAAAAATTTGGCTCTATCTCTGGTGTTAGGTGGTATATGTTAGTATCACTTTAATTTATAACTCCTAATATTAAATTGCTTGATTTAATTTAAATATCCAAAATAAGTAAATATAGTTTAATTCAATGGTATGGAACCCACATAATTTGGCAATTAAGCACATTGAACCTCTATATAATATTTAACAAGTGGTGCAATTTTTCA
The DNA here is from genome assembly GCA_029582685.1 of Solanum piurae. NCBI lineage: Eukaryota > Viridiplantae > Streptophyta > Magnoliopsida > Solanales > Solanaceae > Solanum > Solanum piurae. Next base: position 35,424 of record JAJOOO010016487.1, read on the forward strand.
AGAGTTGGTCATGAGTTTTCTTTGCCAAATTCGGTGAAATGGAGATAATTATTAGAACTATTTTCTAATTAAATCTATCATTCTCACACTCTTAAAAGAAATTATAAAGAAAAACTAGCACACCTCATGGGCGTGATAGGTACCAATAGATATTTAATATTATATTATATTTAAACTATTCATAAGAAATAAAAAATTCACAAAGAGTTCGTCTTTGCTTTTCATTTATTTGTTGTATAAATAATGAATGATAATGATATTTGTAAAACATAAGTTTATGATTCTGAAGTGGTATAAATTTGTGATTTTATAGGATATTTTAAGAATTTGAATTCAAGTTATTTTAGCTCGGACACTTTTATTTTAAGTTGTTAATTATTAAATTAAAAAATATACTGAGTTAATTTTATCTATGATCACTTAACTATTTTGACAATAAGCAAGTTACTGTACGAATTTCTCATATTTTGAGATGGCCTTTAGTATATGCTCTTTAAATTGGTGGCGCTTAATTTTACCTTTGCTACTTATTATAAGTGTAGAACTCCTCTTCGTTGGAGTGAAGTTGACGAAAGAAAGCTTAATTTATGCAAGTTGAGTTTTATCAAAAATTTGCACACGAAATCAAGCTAAGGAGTATGTAGGCATATCTTCGAGTTGCTACTTTGGAACTTGGAGAGTGCTTGATATGAAGAGTTGAAGCTCAAGAATGTGCTAAAGTGGAGGTACAAGACTCCACTTAGAAGACTACTTGAAGAACGAAGAAAGAGACTATGTATGCTAAAGTGGATATTCCTAAAATACAAACCTCTTGTCTTAAAAGAACGTTATTTCATTAAGAGTATTTTTGTAGTAATTAGCTTCGGCTATAAATAACGAAGAATAACTTTTTTAGACTTCAGTTATTTGAATATATGTATTGAATTCTCATGAATTAAGTATGCTCTTGAGGAAGTTTAACACTGAAATCATAATTGCTAGAAAATATTGATGCCTTGATGAGATTGCTTGCTAGAGGAAATTAATCAGGAGTCATCTCTATAGTATAAATGTTTGTTTTGATGTTCTTAATATGAAGTCTTGATTTTGGTATAGTCATGATTACCTATTAATTCCATTTTCGTGTCTTGCTTTTATAGGGTTGGTGGTGCTTTGTTGAATCAAGTCAATTGAAGGTATGGATATCAATTGATTTATAACCATTGTATTCAATTCTTTTCCATTTTATGTCTCATCTCATTTATCTTTTGTTTGTCTTTTTTTTTTGTTCTTAGTGTTAAGATTTTGATTTTTCGTATCTTGATATTTTATCAAATGATACGAGTTGATACAATTCTAAGAGCGGAATAAGAAAAACAAAGTTATAATTTTTTTTTTAAAAGTAAGAGAAAAAGAGATAGAAAGATAGAACAAAATGAAATCAAAGACAATTAAATCTATTAAGAGGATTGACCTCCTAAGAATATGCAAAGGGAATCTAACCTATTAAAAGGACCTCAAGGGAATTAGATTCTCATCAACCTTTCTTTTCATATTCAACATAATCAAAAGCTTCAACAAGCTCACAATGCTCTCAAAGAGTATTTAGTATTCAACAATCAAGGTACTCTAAGAGCCATATTGCTACTCAACTGTTTATTTTTAAAAGTATTTTTTAAAAATAGCTTTTCAGATAAGTGCTTTTGAAAAAAAAAACAATTTGTGTTTGATCAATTTATTTAAAAAGTGCTTTTGATAAGCAACTTGTGTTTGACTAATCATTTTAAAAAGTTTTTAGAAAAGTGTTTTTGAGAGCCAAATTACGAAAAAGGCACGTATCAATGTACTTTTATTATTAAGATTATTTTATAAAGATAAACTATTTTAAATTTCTATTATAAAAAAATAATTAAAATTTTATTTTTATTAAATTAAAATGTACATATTCAAATTTTCAATCAATATTATACTTTATTTTGGAGAATTGAAATCTTTAATTGTTATTTTTTTCTAATCTTGCAAAAATATTGTTGTTAAACGTAATAAAATAAAATATAAACGTAAAATAAAATAAAATTTATTATATAAAATTAAGTTTAAAATTTAAATGAAACTTAATATTAATAAGAGAGATATTGGTAAATATGTATATATGGAAGCAATATGTTAGTCTTGAAAAAAATAATTTTTTGCTTCTCCTTTTTTAAAAAGCGGAAATTTTTAGCTTCTTCCAACAGCAGAAAAACTGCTTCTGCTTCCATTTAAAAACACTATTTGTTAATTTGCCAAACACATCATTTTCCAAAATAAGTATTTTTTTTTCTCAAAATAAGTGCTTTTGGCCTTCCAACAACAATGCCAAACAAGCTCTAAGTCATTTATAATTTGTAATTTTGGATTATGTTGAAAATAATTTCAGTCATGACAGATTTATCCTCAAACACTTTAACTAATATTTAGCCAAGAAATTGATTAAGAAGAGCAAATAATAAAAAATCTGACACCAAACTAGTTGAAAATAGCAATAAATTAGTACCAAAACTGAATTAAACCACCACAGAAGCACAAAACTATTTTCATATTTATATAAAAAATGTAAAGGAAGAAACAAATCTAGAAGTGAAGAAAATATTATCCAGATAGTGATTAACACCAGAAACCAATCAAGAATACGTTGGAACTAATGAGATGATGCTGGAACAACAAGCGCAAATGCATCATGCCAAACTTAAGTAGCCGAAACCTTTTCCCAAAATGCTAGGAAAAGTTTTGAATTTTCTGAACCAACATCTTGAGCCCTAGTGGCTCTGATACCATGAAAGTTACAAAACTTCATATTTTATTATAGGAACAATTATATAACTAAGCTAACATTAAATAGGTAATTATGTGACATGACTATAGTTTTAATTAATTATAAAAAAGGGTAATTGTTTAAGAAAACGGTTATGATGAGTCTCACATTTTTATATTAGATTGTGTATATTTCCATTTCCCCATTTATACAAATCTTTTCTCTCTTTGTCTCTAACCCACTCACTTAATTGACTCCTTAACTCTCTCATAAATATCTCAACCGATTCAAATTTCAAAATTTGAAAATTTTGAATCAACCCTCATAATCTTGCAAAATCAGGTAATCTCAATTTAGTTTTTTTATTTTATTTTAAATTTCATCAGTTTTTTATTTTTTTTGTATTTGTATAATTTTCCCAATTTTTTTCATAGTTCCACTGCCAAATCTCGATTCCTTGGGTACAATCAATCTAATCATGGAGGAACAATCTTCATCAAAAGAATCACTAGAGGTATACATTTGCATGCAACAAGTTCGGTTGAAAATCTATCTTTTCCATTAGGATTAACTCAACATTTTGAAGCAATTGCAGGTTCTATTGCGAAATCTAAAGATATTGATTCAAACATTGGAAATAAGAATATTAGATCTAAGTTTCTCAATGACCCCATTAATACTGGGTTAAAATCTCCAAAGAAAAAAAGAGAAGAGGAAAAAAGAGTTAATGATTCCGTTTTGAAGTTTCCCGTAAAATAAAGAAAAGTACAAGAATCATCTTTTAGTAAAAATGACTCAAAAATCATTATGGAAGATGATTATATTGCAATGGACCAACAAGAGGCATATGATTATGAGGTATAACCCTATTTTCGCTTCTTTCTTTTGCAAATCGATAATTTAAGTTGTACATGACATAATAAATGAATTGTAATTGAGAAAACCAACATTTGTATATATTACATAATTAATAATCAGTTGTGTTATTGTTCATAGTTATACAAGTCCAATTGACATATACAACACTGATAGAAGTAATAAAAAATTACTCAATTATATTCATCAGTTGACTTAAAATATATAATGAATTGTATAAAATCTATCTAATATACAAAACAAACATTAACATATACAAATTGATACAAGTAATCGAAATTATCCAATTATATACACTTGTTGACTTAAAATATATAACGACTTGTATAAAAGCTATCTAATATATAAATCAAACAGTAACATATACATAACTGATAAAAGTAATCAAAAAATTGCTCAATTATTTACATTTGTTGCCTTAAAATATATAACAAGTTGAATAAATTCAATCTAATATACAAATCAAACAGTAATGTTGACACCCAATTTTGACCCTCCCCGATAGGAATTAATTCACGAGCTCCTTAAATTCCGAATGATTTGAAATAATTTGTTTTTGTAAAGCTCAAAATATTTTTGTTAGGTTACTTTCAAGTAATTTTAGCATCCTTATATTTCTTAAGTAATATATATATTTTATACAATTTTGTATATAATTATCGTATTTTATAAATATTTCAAAAATCATCTCCAAAAGATTTTATTTTAATTAAATCTTTAATTGAATTAATCGGGTTTAAAGTATATTCGCAATTTGGAGCTATTTAGTTTATTAGCATAATTATTTGGAAGCTTGTTTTAGTAATTTACTATAACTTAGGTTGTGATTATAATGTTAAGTTATTTAGTTTATAATTAAGTTAATTATTCTATTTCATTAAGATTAAGGAGCTCACTAATTAATTTTTATTGATTCGTCTTATTTAGTTTTTAGCTGAATTACCAACTAAATTCATTTCGGTTAAAATGTTAATTCAATTTGGTTACATCTTTAATCCATGTTTTTCCTATTACAAATTTAACCAATCTTTTACCTCCATCTAAACCCATTTTAAGACAATTTTTGGGCCTTCTCAGATTTCTGCAATCCAGTGGCCTACCAAATAACCCAAAAATCGGCCCATTTTTTCCTTTTCCTCCAACCTTTCCAGCAGCCCACATCAATTCCTAACAATACAATACACCATCAACACCTTACAAAAAACAACTACAGCAGCCCA